>JARYGA010010287.1:0-29094 GCA_030545235.1 Helianthus tuberosus
CATCAAAGTATACATCTTCGCCTGCTTTGTTCTTCCCAATTAGTTTAGGAACGATATGTTGAAGAACAAAACTTGCAGAGTTGTAACTGTTCAGTTTCAACTGAATGCGTTCATTCTCAATTTTAGCTTCTTGAAACTGAAGCTTCAACTTAGCAATTTCATCCAGTTGTTGATTGATTAATTTTTCTTTTACCCTAAGAACACCTGACAGTTGAACATTTTCTTTGTATGTCTTACCATTTCTCTCATCAGAATCTTTTACCGTGCGTTTTAGCTTCTCAAAATTTTCAGAAAGTTGACGATTTTTATGAATTAGCTTTTCGTTTTCTTTCCTAATTCTTTCTACGTCACTTTTATCATTTTCAATTTTCTCAGTTAATTCTTTTAAACGATCATTTGAAGCTTTTAACATTTTGTCACGGTTTAAGATCTGATCTTCAACGTCTCTGACTCTTCCTGTCAGTTCTTCAACCTTTTTAACGTTGAGGTAAGTAAGTGTACTACAAATCTTGCAGTCTTTCATGCAATTTTTGCAGTCGTTCTCATTTTTAGCTTTCTTACCTGACTCATTGGTTGCATCATTCTGACTGATCTTGCTTTTAGACTCAGTGCCAGAACCAAAAACTACCTCTAGTTCTTTCGCAACAAACACTTTGTCACCCATCTTCTTCAAAATCTCAGCCATGAATTCTTGTGACGTGTCAATAATCCCGTCATCAACTTTCTTTGGCTTCCGCTCTTTCTCTTTTTCTTTTTCTTTTTTCTTCAGCTTTTTCTTTAACTTCTTCTTTAGCTTCTCCTCCTCCCCACCACAATCTCTGATTTACTTCTTCTTCATCAGCAATTTGTTTGATGAAAGTTTCAACATCAACAGTATTTGGATCAACAACAATGTTTCCATTGGGATCTAGGTAACATTCTCTATTAACATCCCATCTTTTCGCCTGTTTAGCTTCTTTGTATATTCGAGAAATTCTAATCATCCTGTTCTGAGCTACCATCTTTCTGTTGACGTATTTCACTTCTTCGGTTCTGGAGTCTTTGAAAGGAACAATCTTTGTCACAAACGCATAGCCCACTGCGTCTTCTTCTGGTAACACTTCACTCCAATCATATCCCTCATCGTCATGAATAACAGCAAGTGCTCTGGATTTTTCTTTGGGATTTTCTTCTATCTGCTTCATTCTGGGGGGTTCAGATTTGTTCTGATGGTAGATAGCTCTTTTTTAGTAATCTTCACGGAACGGATTTGCCGTATCATCAGCATATGCATTTCGACATTCTCTTTAAAAATGACCTTTTTGTTTACATTTAAAGCACGTGACCTTCGACTTATCAAACCCTATGTAACAACTCTCATCAAAAGTCCTAATTATTATTTTATTTTGTCCTAAAGGAAACCCTAATTGAGACCCCAAAGTGATTCTGTATAAACCCTAAAATTTTCAGAACAATCAGAATTAGGATCAGGGCCCCTAAAACTCAGGGGGGGGGGGGTATTCCCTAGTTACGATTATCCACTTAAATTGCTGTCAAAAACGAATTTTATCATTCCGTCAACTCAGCAAAGCTAGTTAGGGACGTGGCTACCCTAGGGTAGGTTGTGACCCCTCGCGTCACGCGACGCCCCCACGTAGAACCCTCGCGTCACGCGAGGGGGTCAAATTTTAAGTATAAATAGTGGGGTGTGGGACTTGCATTCTGGAGTTGGAACAACGAACAAATTCGTTATATACACCGAGTTATAGTCTGTTTACTACAATACAGGGTAATAACTTGATCGCTGATACGATTCAATGTCCGATCGATAGAAATCAATCTAATGGATGTTTAAGTGCTGCCCAAATTAGGGTTATGCTTTGTCATTCGTCGTGAATTCGATGGATGTTTAAGTATCGCACTTTGTCATTCGTTGTGAAGGTTTCGATCTCGTGAGTTATCGGTAATACTGTATTAGTTACTGACCTAGTTTGTGTGCATATTTAAATTAGGTTACAAGGCTAATCATTAGGCTTAAACTCTGCCCGTATTAAATCTGCAATGTGAGTCATTCTCTTTTTATCAAATTACTTTCAAAATCATGTTTATTTTCAAGGTTATAATTACAGGGATTAAGGCTTTGTAGCCTCCATATTACAGCCGGTATGTGGGGTTTTGTATACAATACTTGATAACCGTCACCATTGGACAACGGGTTAGCCAAGTGGTGATATGACCATAATCACAGACACCATTGGACAACGAGATAGCCAATAGGTGGTCGAGTAATAAATACCGTGGGTAGATGGTTGATATGTATAAACATTGTAATCGCTCTTAATACTGTAAATTATAACAAACACGTCGTTTTTAGTAAAAAGAATGATTCACCAGTATTTCCCCGCTGACAAAACCTTTTTCAAACATGTTTCAGGTGATCTGTTGTGATCCAGGAAAAGTGTCGCGAAGCACTACAAGCTTAAGGAAGTGGCTCAATATAAATAAAGAAACATGTTTTGTAAAATAGATATTTCCCAGTGAAATCACCTTATTGTAAATTACGGGGTTATCCCGAATTATGAAATAAAATAATCGGGCATTTTTCAGTTTTAAAAGATCCTGTTAAAAATCTTCCGCTGTCGCATTATAAATACCACGGGTTCCTGTCCCGCGGCTCCTGATCGGGTCAAACCGGTGCTGGGGCCGTGACTGGAAAAGGTGGTATCAGAGCCACTGATTTAAGCCTATTATGTACTTAAAATACTTAATTTTCCTGATTATCATTTTGTGATTATGTGTTTTATTATTTGAATATTCATTTACAGTATGGGTAAGCAAAGACTTTCGGATATCTATTAAAATTAGATACTTCACCAAAAGAAAAAGGAACTTCATCCTCAAGATGCCCAACAAATACTGAGGAAGGAATATTTGTTCGAAAGGCACAATATGAGGAACCACTTTCTCCTAATAAAAGAAGTTTGATTATTAAGAAAAGTCAGGAGAAAATAAAGAATTCACGACCAAAAGAAGTGAGGGTTAATCAGGAAATCCAGAAACTAGACAGTAAACCACCTTGGGAAGATGAATTAGATGAAAAATGGGCTGATCTCTATATGTTCGCTACGGTAGCAGTAAATGCTAACATTTGAATACCCTGACCCAGTCCTAGCAATTATAATCCAGAAACTCTAGAAGAAAACTTTACCCAATAAATAAATAAACCCTAGTATGTTTTGTCAGTCGTCCTTTGTATTAAATTAATTACACGGTATGCAATAATACTTGAATGTTTATATCTGTAAAATTTCTGTTATAATTTTTTTTAACTTAGCATTTTGTGTACATTTTTGCATATATAGCATGAATGAGTTATCTGAAGCCCTTCAGAATCTCAATCTTTATCCGGTGAAAATAGAAGTTTCCCGAGACTTTAATGGTTACATACCCGATATAGAAGAACCTATGGAATTCAACGCTTCACCACCGGAGAAATCAAAGCCTAAGAAAAGGAGAAGATTCGTAGGCTGGCGACGTGTACGCAGGAGGAAACCAGCAACTAGAAAGGTTCCCAAAATAGAGAACCCCATCGATAAAGGAAAAGAAATATGATCGGGGAAGGTTCTAGGCAAGTAGAAATGGAAATTGGTGAGAGTTCTAAACAAGTCGAGGAGTTACCATTACAAGAAGAGTTGGATCATATATTGGCAAGTTTTGATATCATTAGGCATATTAATAATAACCTTTACCCTTATCCTGCTGAAACTCAACTTCCAATAAATTTGGAACCAGCCATCCCAGAACCTTTAATCCATACTAAACCTTTAGGAATGGACGAGTGGTGGACAAATGACTGGCAGTTTCAAAACCTCCTAAATAATCCTTATACCTTTTTCCCTCAGTTCGACCCAGAACCTATACCAAACCCACCAATGAGCAATGAAAACTTAGCTGAACTCCGCCATTTTGGCGAAGAACTGATAGGTGCAGGGAATAGGATTCGGGAGGTGGGAGAGCAAATCTCCTGAAAGTATGACGAGAGGGAACGTCGCTTCTAAGGTGCCCAGGGATAGATGGTTGTAAAGCTGTGATTGTATAATAGTAATAATAATAATAAAATAAGTCTGTAAATAACCTACAAATAAAACCTTTGTAAGATAACGGTGTGTAATGATGCATAATATATATATATATATATAAAATGGGAATCGAGAAATTGATAATTTTGGCTATATGCATTTTGTGAAATTTGTACGATTGTTTTGTGTATAATTGTTATTTACTCTATACTAATAAATTATATATATTAATTATCAGATGGAAAACGCTAATAATGAACCAGTTAACGAGGTTAACCAATCTGAGCAACACCCGGATGATCAATTTATGACTAGGCAAGATATAGAAAATATCGTTGCTCAAGGAATAGCCAATGCTATTCCAGCAGTCCTTGCTGCTGCCCAAACACCTGTTGAACCTCAACAAATCATTCCTAGCAAACGTACTTCTGAAGATAACTTCAGTAATAGCGTAAACGGAGGCGGTAATCATACTAACAACAATAATGATCCACGGCAGGCCCCGCTCCCTAAGAAAATGAAAGCTGCAACGCCTGGTTGCACTTACAAAGAATTCCTTGCCTGTAAACCTGCTGAATTCGCAGGCAATGAAGGGGCTACCGCGGCACTGCGTTGGTTGGAGAAAACCGAAGCAGTAATTACAATAAGTAAATGTGCTGAAGAAGACAAGGTCATGTACGCATCGAATCTTTTTAAAGAAGGGGTGCTAGAATGGTGGAATACGGTACTTCAAGCCAAAGGAAGAAATATGGCCTATGCCATGAGTTGGGAGGAATTTAAGCAACTAATAGAAAGAAAATTCTGTCCCGAATACGAAAAAAAACAAATGGCAAATAAATTCCTGAACCATCGGATGGTGGGTGTCGATTGTCGAGGATATACTTCGACATTTTTCGAATATGCTAGAGTGGTACCAACACTGGCTTCGCCAGAACCGGTGCTCATTTCTTGCTATATTTGGGGATTGATTAGCGAAATCCGTAATATCGTTAAAGCTGCGAGACCTCGCACTATTGACGATGCGGTAGAATTAGCTAACACCCTAACTGACGAACTGATACGCACAAGAGATGAAAACAGGAAAAAAGAACTGGCTCAGAAAATTACCCAAGGATTTCGTGTGGGTAATAATAGCAACTTCAAGAAAAGAGGAACAGGGTAATCCTCAACTCCGCCGTTCTGCAGGAATTGCAGAAAGAAACATTATGGAAGATGTAATGTAACCTGCAACTTTTGCAAAGTTGTAGGACATCGCGAAGAAGCCTGCAGAAAGAAAACAAGGGTCTGCTATAACTGTGGAGAAGCAGGACATTTCAAACCAGAATGCCCTAAGTTGGTTAAACCAGCAGACAATAAAGCCAAACCAGCCGACGGAGCTACCAAGAAGAATGTTCGAGCATTCCAATTAACTACTCAGGAGGCAGAACTCATTCCAGATGTGATAGTTGGTACGTTCCTAGTCCACAACGTTTACGCAAAAGTATTATTTGACTTTGGTGCAAACCAAAGTTTTATAAATACTACATTCTGCCAAGCTCTTAACTTACCCTTAACCAACCTTAGGCAGATTTTTACAGTCGAAACGGCAGATGGGAATTCTGTTAATATAGATAAGGTTTTGCAAAAAGAAAATATAGAACTTTCAGGTCGTAAATTCTCTGCAAACCTGTTACCTATGAAGTTAGCTGGATTCGATGTCGTGTTAGGAATGGATTGGTTAGTAGCCAACCATGCTCGAATCCTTTGTGATAAGAACTCTATAGAAATTCGAGCACCTACCGGAGAAGTAATCATGATTACAGGAGATAAGCCACGAAAGCTACTAAAGTTCATTTCAGTAATGAAAGTTGCTAGTTATAAACGGAAACAAGGAATAGTGTATATGATTTCAGTAATCATTAGCACTAAGGGTAAGGAACTTAAGGAAATTCCTGTAGTTTCAGAATACCCAGATGTATTCCCAGAAGAACTCCCAGGATTACCACCCAACAGGGAAGTAGAATTTAGGATTCATCTAATTCCGGGAACTACACCGATAGCTAAGGCACCTTATCTGTTAGCACCCACCGAAATGCTAGAATTAAAGAAACAATTAGATGAATTACTAAGTAAAGGATTTATACAACCTAGTTCATCCCCGTGGGGAGCACCAGTGTTGTTTCTGAAAAAGAAAGATGGGTCAATGAGAATGTGTATTGATTATAGAGAACTGAATAAGGTTACAATTAAGAATCGATACCCATTACCTAGGATTGATGATCTTTTCGATCAACTTCAAGGAGCTAGGTACTTTTCTAAGATCGACTTACGCTCTGGATATCATCAATTGAAGGTACAAGAAGAGGACATACCTAAAACTGCTTTCAGAACTAGGTATGGTCATTACGAGTTTACAGTCATGCCCCTTGGATTAACAAATGCACCTGCAGCATTTATGGACATGATGAATAGGATCAGTAAACCCTATTTGGATAAATTTGTAATTGTCTTCATCGACGATATACTTATTTATTCCAAAAGTCAGGATGAACACTGTCAGCACCTGCACGCACTCTTAACTTTGTTAAGAAGAGAAAAGCTTTACGCCAAATTCTCAAAGTGTGAATTTTGGCTACAGGAAGTGCAGTTTTTAGGACACATGGTAAACTACGAAGGTATTCACGTAGATCCTGCTAAGATTGAAGCAATCACCCAATGGAAGGTTCCACAATCAGTTATGGAAATTAGAAGCTTTTTAGGATTAGCTGGATACTATAGGCGCTTTATTAAGGATTTTTCCAAAATAGTTGTACCATTAACTAAGCTAACCTGTAAAGCGGTTAAGTTTGAATGGGGACCTAGGCAAGAAGAAGCCTTTAGGATTCTAAAGCAAAAGCTAACAAACGCACCAATTCTAGCCTTACCAGAAGGAACTGAAGATTTTGAAGTATATTGTGATGCTTCAAAGCTAGGATTAGGATGTGTGCTAATGCAACGCAAAAAGGTGATTGCATATGCATCAAGACAATTGAAAAAGCACGAGGAAAATTATACGACTCATGACTTAGAATTAGGAGCCATAATTTTTGCCCTTAAAATTTGGAGACATTATCTGTATCGAAGTAAGTTTACTGTCTATACGGATCATAAAAGTTTAAGGTACATATTTGGGAAAAAAGAGTTAAACATGAGACAAAGGAGATGGATGGAAATACTAAGCGACTACGAGTGTGATATTCAATATCACGAAGGAAAGGAAAATGTAGTTGCAGATGCCTTAAGTCGTAAGTATCATGAGAAACAACGACGGGTTCGTGCTCTTAGATTAAATCTACAGTTAGATTTAATAGAACAACTGAGAAATGTCCAGGAAACAGCAATCAAGGATAATGCTGAAGGAATGAAAGGAAGAATAAAAGAAATAGAGCAAGGAGCTTTTGGAATTTGGAAATTCCACAAGAAAAGGATTTGGGTTCCTAAGCAAGGAGAATTAAGAGATAAAATTTTAGAAGAAGCTCATAAATCTAGGTATACCATGCATCCTGGTAACAATAAAAGGTACCAAGACTTAAAAAATAATTTCTGGTGGATAGGAATGAAAAAGGATATAGCTAGATATGTTTCTAAATGTCTTACTTGTTCACAAGTTAAGGCAGAACACCAGAAACCTTCAGGTCTACTACAACAATTAGAAATGCCTGTATGGAAATGGGAACTCATAACAATGGACTTTGTTACTAAGTTACCCAAAACCAGAAAAGGTAATGACGCAATTTGGGTAATTCTGGATCGATTAATCAAATCAGCTCATTTTCTACCCATGAAGGAAACCTTTAGCATGGAAAGGTTAGCCAAGTTGTATGTAGACGAAGTAGTATCCTTACATGGAGTTCCACTCTCCATTGTATCGGATAGGGATAGTCGTTTCACTTCCCATTTCTGGAAAAGTTTCCAGAAAACAATGGGAACACGACTAAATTTAAGTACGGCATATCATCCACAAACAGACGGGCAAAGTGTAAGGACGATACAAACACTGGAAGACATGCTCCGAGCATGTGTGATAGATTTTGGTGGAAACTGGGATGAACACATACCCTTAATTGAATTCTCCTATAATAATAGTTATCAATCAAGCATCGAGGCTGCCCCATTTGAAGCACTGTACGGATGAAAATGCAGAACTCCAGTTGCTGGGCAGAAATAGGAGAAAGTCAATTATCAGGTCCTGAAATAGTTCAAGAAACCAATGACAAGATCACTCAAATCAAGGAAAGACTAAAGACTGCTCGAGATCGTCAAAAGAGTTATGCCAATAATAGACGCAAGCCACTAGAATTCCAAGTTGGAGATAGAGTACTATTGAAAGTTTCTCCTTGGAAAGGAGTAGTTCGATTCGGTAAGAAAGGAAAGCTAAGTCCAAGATACGTAGGACCATTTTCAGTGATCCAACGTATAGGACCAGTTGCTTATCGTTTACAAATACCAGAAGAGCTAGCTGGAGTACATGATGTATTTCATGTATCTAATTTTAAGAAATGTCTATCTGACAAATCTCTGGTAGTACCTCTTCAAGATATAGAGGTAAATGAAAAGCTAAAATTTGTTGAGAAGCCACTACAAATAGAAGACCGAAAGATTAAGTTTCTCAAGCACAAACGACTAGTGTTAGTCAAAGTCAAGTGGGATTCAAAGAGAGGACCTGAATACACTTGGGCGCTGGAATCAGAAATGAAGCGGAAATATCCTCAACTATTCCAGTAAATCTCGAGGACGAGATTTTTATTAAGGTGGGGAGGATGTAACAACTCTCATCAAAAGTCCTAATTATTATTTTATTTTGTCCAATAGGAAACCCTAATTGAGACCCCAAAGTGATTCTGTATAAACCCTAAAATTTTCAGAACAATCAGAATCAGGATCAGGGCCCCTAAAACTCAGGGGGGTATTCCCTAGTTACGATTATCCACTTAAATTGCTGTCAAAAACGAATTTTATCATTCCGTCAATTCAGCAAAGCTAGTTAGGGACGTGGCTACCCTAGGGTAGGTTGTGACCCCTCGCGTCACGCGACGCCCCCACGTAGACCCCTCGCGTCACCCGAGGGGTTCAAATTTTAAGTATAAATAGTGGGGTGTGGGACTTGCATTCTGGAGTTGGAACGACGAACAAATTCATTATATATACCGAGTTATAGTCTGTTTACTACAAAACACACACACAGCACGGAACGCTGCCGCAATACAGGGTAATAACTCGATCGCTGATACGATTCAATGTCCGATCGATAGAAATCAATCCAATGGATGTTTAAGTGCTGCCCAAATTAGGGTTATGCTTTGTCATTCATCGTGAATTCGATGGATGTTTAAGTATCGCACTTTTTCATTCGTTGTGAAGGTTTCAATCTCGTGAGTAATCGTAAATGCTGTATTAGTTACTGACGTAGTTTGTGTGCATATTTAAATTAGGTTACAAGGCTAATCAGTAGGCTTAAACTCTGCCTGTATTAAATCTGCAATGTGAGTCATTCTCTTTTTTATCAAATTACTTTCAAAATCATGTTTATTTTCAAGGTTATAATTACAGGGATTAAGTCTTTGTAGCCTCCATATTACAGCCGGTATGTGGGGTTTTGTATACAATACTTGATAACCGTCACCATTGGACAACGGGTTAGCCAAGGGGTGATATGACCATAATCACAGACACCATTGGACAACGAGATAGCCAATAGGTGGTCGAGTAATAAATACCGTGGGTAGATGGTTGATATGTATAAACATTGTAATCACTCTTAATACTGTAAATTATAACAAACACGTCGTTTTTAGTAAAAAGAATGATTCACCAGTATTTCCCCGCTGACAAAACCTTTTTCAAACATGTTTCAGGTGATCTGTTGTGATCCAGGAAAAGTGCCGCGAAGCACTACAAGCTTAAGGAAGTGGCTCAATATAAATAAAGAAACATGTTTTGTAAAATAGGGATTTCCCAGTGAAATCACCTTATTGTAAATTACGGGGTTATCCCGAATTATGAAATAAAATAATCGGGCATTTTTCAGTTTTAAAAGATCCTGTTAAAAATCTTCCGCTGTCGCATTATAAATACCACGGGTTCCTGTCCCGCGGCTCCTGACCGGGTCAAACCGGGGCTGGGGCCGTGACACCCTAGCTTGGTTGAAGGTCCACCAATAGAATGTCTACCAGTAATCTCCATGAATCTTTGCACTCGTCTGACTGCACTAGCCATACACCACCTTATATCGATCAACTCCATCTCCTCTGGGTCAATCTGATCATAATCTTCCTTGGTGAGGTTAGTGTTTCCAATCTTTCCCGCAACAAGGCTCTCGTATGACTCTAAAACAGAAGCTAAGAACACCATCTGCTGCTTTGCGGATTCTTCACTAAAATTTTGAGCAATCTTTAGGTCCACAACAATGTTGCATTGAAACAAATTCTTTGGAACTGATTGACTTTGAGCAGTTGAAGTTGAACCTCCATGATAACCACTGCTTGAACTTTCTTGATTTGACAAGTTAGAATTTTCAGCTGAGAAAGCTGTCTTGGGGGACATAGTCTTTGGGATCATACTACCTCGATAATGCAGCTCAACATTATGCTGATATGAGGAATTATTGACTTTGTTTGTTTTCTTGATCTCCAGCTCATGACTCTCCAGTCTTTCAATTAACAGATCAACCGTCAGATCCTCCGACTTTATTGTGTTCTTTAACATCTAGGCAAAGTATTGCCAGTCTTTCTCATCCGGCAGCGAGTCAAACAGTTTGTCAACCAATTCTTCTTGAGTGTACACGATTTCGTGTCTTACAAGTTCCAGCTTCAAATGCCCGAATCTTTCGATCATCTTTGACACAGATTCATTTTTCAAACATCCAAACAAATCAAATTCTTTTCTTAACTATTTCTTTTTGTTTTTAACTATCTCAGCACTACCCACACATTTCACTCTAAGGTTCTCCCATAAATCTTTTGCATTTGTGTACTCGATCAACGATATTATGTCGTCTCTCACAGACTGATGAAGCAATGCAATGCACTTTTGTTCAGCAACAAAATTTTCTACATTATCAGTGCCTTCTAAATTTTCATAATCTGATCTTCCGATATTGTAACCATTCTTCAAGCTTTTCCAGCTTGGATATGCAAACGCTTTTAGCCACTCTTCAAACCTTTTAGCCCATCTATTGTATTCTTCGATCGCCATCAGTTTGGGAGGTTTGTTGTATGTGCCATAAGCACTCTCCACACTCAAAGCATCAGAAAGAGTTTTCTTCGCACTCGGAGTTGAAACGTTTTCATTCGTGTTGTTTGATGTATCATCTCCACTGTTTCCCGCGAAAGCAAAAACATCACAGAACGGATTCATGAACTCATCCATCTTTACATATCTAAAACAATCAACAAACACTTTAGAAATATTTTTGGATTTTAAAACAGTTCAAATGGAATCACTTCACGCGAAATCAGCTTCAAACGGAATTAGATTTCACGCGGAATACTCAATTCAAACGGAATTAGGTTTGGTGCGGAATAGCTAATTTCGTGTGAAACTTTCAAACGGAATCTGATTTCGTGTGAAATCAGTAGCAGTTTCAAACGGAATCGGTAATTTCGTGTGAACTAACAGCTCTTTCAAACAGAATAAGTGATTTCGTGTGAAATCAAAGCAGTTTCAAGCGGAATTAACCACAAAAGCTAATTCCGTGCGAAATCACAAGTGCTATTTCGAGCGGAATTAGGATGACATCATCAAATCGGCCACCAATTTGTCAAATTGATCCAGTTTTTGATCGAATTTTGGTCCAATTCTTTCAATGATTCATTAAAACAGGGTTTTACATGATATATGTGAAATTCAGTCCAATTTGTCCGTTAAATCTCGTTTAATTTTGAAAAGAAGGAGTAGAAGTGATGAAAACAAGCTGAATTGGTATAAACTCTTCGTCCTGAGCTTTGATACCACTTGTTGGATCGTCGTGTGACCCTAACGAGTCAATCAGAAGAGTTTAAGATCTATTTCAAAGGAGGAATAAGAGAAATAGACGTGTAACAACTTGATTCCTCTTAATTATTTTATTATTGATACCAAAGCTTTTATAGATCGTTTGACAAACTGGCAGCACCTCGACTCTGAATCGGAAAAGTTACAAATGAAACCACAACTCAGCTATATATAGTGGTGTTAATTCTGGTTGAAAGTGTCACTTCCCATTTCAAACGAAATCACAAGATCTAATTTCGCTTGAAATGACCAATGTCACTTTCATGCGAAATTACCCAATCTCACACAAACCCTAGTTTCTAACCTGCTGAGCACTGGTTTATCCTATCTAGACATGAGACTCTATAAAGACAAAGTTAACAGTCATTTGTGCACCAACATCAAAGAAGAGCAAAGCATAACCAAGAACCAACTCCAAACTATGGTAGAAAAATATCAAGTTTGCAAAAAGGAGTTGGAATCCACCCAAATCACTTGTGAAAGATGGGTGGAATCTTGCAAAGGTTATGAGGTCATGCTTGAAAAACAGCTTGAAAGCAATGTAAAATTTGGCATAGGATTTAGAAAATATGATGAAATTGAAAACACTGCTGCAAAACAAGCTGGTTCAGTTGAAATAACACCAACCAACAAGAATGGCCAAGAAGTTAAGATAACTGACAAACTTGGTAACAAAATCACTCTGGAAAGATCTGTAGGATCCTCAACCTTTGAGGAAATTGAGAAATGCCAATTTAAACCCACATGGTCTGATGAGTGTGACATTCTTGAAAATTTCAAACCAATGGACTTCTCAACCACTGATGGTGTAAAAGCTCCTAAAGCAAAGGTCATTCCTCTCAAAGATATCCCAACAGTGGTTCAAAACTCTGTTGCTAAGGAGTCTGAGAAGAAGAAAAGAAGAGAAAAAGTTAAAAACCTGTTTTGTGATTTCTGTGAAAAGAAGAACCATCTAACAAAAGACTGTTTTCATCTAAAAGCATATGATATCAACAAAATAAGTGTAAGTGTACCTGCTGAGAGCTGCACCATCTGTGGTAAATCAAACCACAAAACTCAGGAATGTGTGTATCTCAAATCCTTTGATGTAAAAAAGAATGAGTACACTGCAAAAACATCCTTGAGTTCATCAACATCATCTGTCAAATTCACCAAGAATCAACCACTGTTTGTGCCAGTTCAAACAGCTGTTACAAAGTAGCTGAACCAAACCTCTGTCAAAAGAGATGTTCAGGTGACTGATGCACCCCCTGCCAATCAATACAGAAGAGGTAAGGGACGACCACCATACAAAAGGATCCCACATGTTTATGAGGTTTACAAAAAGCCTTCTAAACCAAGAGTGAACAGGCATCCTTTTGGTTATCAGCAGATCATTGGGCAAGACCCCCAACAGTGGTTAGAGAAAAACTATTCAAACCCCAGACCTAACCACTGCCCATCCACCTGAACTTAACCTAGACACTGCTGAGACCCCATCCAAAGCCTTATTGGCTTTGGAGACCCTAATGAACTAATCTTTTACTACATGTGCAGGGAGCTTCTGCACGCTTAGATAGTCTTTGGTATGTAGATAGTGGAGGCTCCAGGCACATGACAGGATGTAGACCCTTCTCAAAGATTTCAAAACTCATGGAGGGGGTGATATATCCTTTGGCAATAATAGTAAAGGGAAGGTTCTGGGGTCTGGTACTGTTCAGTCTGGTAAAGTTAAGTTTGAAAATGTCAATCTAATAGACAATCTAAAATTCAACCTCTTAAGTGTCTCTCAAATGAGTGATAAGGGCTATAGGTGATTCTTTACAAAAGAGTGTTGTAGGATTGTTGGACCAGAAATGATTGAAAAGATTAAAGCAATAATAAAAAATGGAAAAACCCAACTTGTTGCTCAAAGAAGTGGCAATGTTTATGTGGTGGATATGTCAAAAGAGAGCCCCATGACTGATGCCTGTCTAATCTCAGCTGCCTCAAACAAAGAGACCGAATTATGGCATAGGAGATTGGGACACACAAATCTCAAGACAATCCCTGCTATTTCAAAACAGGGGTTAGTAAGAGGTTTACCTCAAAAATTGTTCACTTGTTCTGAGCATTGTGTTTCCTGCCTAAAAGGAAAACAACATAAAAGTTCAGTCAAATCAATTGAAGAGTCCAAATGTCACACCCCGACCACTTAAAACAACAAAACGTGGCGGAAACGTCGGGGAGTGTTGTAACAGAATCATTGTTTCACAACCATGGATTAAAAATTTCATTTTATTGAATTAATGAACTCATTGTTTTATTACAAATCAGATAAATACAAATATTGTCTTTCAAATTTTAAAGTCGCTAAGGCACGAATCCATCCTATGTGTATCATGCATCAACAATCATCACAAAGCAGCACCTGAAACATATGTAAAAAAATTGGTACGTCAGCATAAAAATACCTGTGAGATACATAGGTTTTAATGAAAATATGATTCATGACTTGTAAGTTTAAAAGAATGTTTTAACAAAAATAGTCATTAACTTTGTAAAGTGTTTTCTTTTATAAATCATATAACAAGTGATAATAAAACAGATGATATAAAAGAAAGATGCATAAATAAATAATTAAGTAAAATGAGTTTGTATAAAATATGTTTTGATAAAAAGGATTGTATTATATACATAAAAATATACTTTGGTTTTAAGAAAGTCGAATAAGTAATATATTAAAATATATTTCAGTTCCAAAATAGTCAAACAGATAGTATATTAAATATACTTTAGTCGTCAAAATAATAGTTTTCAGTAGTATATCAAAAGTATACTTTGTTTATATAAATAACATATTAAACTATGCTTTGGTTTTATAAATAACATATTAAACTATGCTTTGGTTTTATAAATAACATATCAAACTATGTTTTTAGTAATTAACAAAATATAAGTTGTTTTGTACAATATCACACATGAGAGGATATCAAACTATACTTTTGGGAGTATAACAAAATATACAATAAAAATGTGATTTTGGAATTCAACCAAACCTTAGTGCATCAAAATACACCTAGGAGACTATAGAAATACCATGAAGGCAATCCCTATTTGGATAAAGTATCGGTTTCTGACATTCCATAAACAATAGGAATGTGGTGTCAAATCCTATAGCGCTATATCATACTACCAATCGGTCTGGTGAACATAAAATAAGTACAATTCAACAATTAATTTTATAATCTTTGAAAAATCAGTGTTTAAACCATAAATAATCATTCAGTTTGTCAAAAGATAAGTACTAATATGTATAATCAATTATACCTTGAAATTATGAACATAACAAACACGTACACATGCTTCACCCCAAAACATTAAAAATAGTAAAAGAGGGAACTATGTACTCACTTGAGAATGCTTAGGAGTCTTGAATAACAACCAAGCAAAGCTAGAGGGATCACGGAATCAATCGGCACCTAATATAGGTAACTAAGTAAATAAACCGGACTTAAATCGGAAGATCGGATAGAATGAGGTTTCGTAAACCAAATGAGTATAGGAACTCATGTAATATGGTTTAACAAAGCCTATATCCTAAATCGGAACCTAACCTAAGTGCTTACGACCCATTACGACCCATTAAGGTAGCTTACGCTACTTTAACGCGTCGTTCGTGAAACGCGTTCGGACCTCCTAACTAGTCCTATGACAAGTATTATATGCCTTAACAAGTCTAATAATGTTTCCTAATCAGTTTAGATGTCAAAATTTTGGTTACATATGCTTAAAATGAATTTATGCGCAAAAAGGGCATTTTGGTCATCTTCCTAAGGCATATAAACTACCTATCATACAACTAACTAAACGAAGTGACCATAAGGTATAACCTCGGAAGGTTATTCCCGATACAACTATGGTCACCTATTGTGTTTGGTCGGATCCTAATGATCGACCATACGGGTCTAGTTCGAAAGTCTAAGCGGTTGTTTAGACCGCTTATCTTACGACCCTACATAAGCACTATACCTAAAGTGATGAGTTAAACATGTTAAAACATGTTTAACGAAATTAGAAAAGAAGTTTGATATCAAGACAAAGGGTCTTGATACCCAAAAATAGTTTGGTTGCAAAATACGCATAAACTCGCATTTTGACCGAAACTATGACTCGTCACTAAGCCTAAATAATGTGGTAATCAGTAGGTATAGTCACAAGAGACTATAACCATCATGATTATGCTCACGTTAAACTTCGTGTTAAGCATTGACTGGTCAAAGCAGAAAGTCAAACACTGTTTGACTTTCCCGCTTAAAAACGCATAAAAGAACGAAAGAAGCTTACAAAGGGTCCAAGCTAGGAAGATCTTGATTCAAATTGCTCAGGTATGAAGTCTTAAACCCCAACTTAGAGCTATTTGAATCAGATTGTGAGGAATGAGAATGAAGGTGTTGGGTTTATATAGATTTCGGTAAACCGTTAGGATCGTCCCTCGTAAACCGTGCTTGAATCATGACCTTACACTTGGGCCCAAGGTTTTAGAACACCATGGGAACATGTAAAACCATCAAATACCAGCCCATAGGGTGCAAAACCATGGGTTAAAACCATCAAAAACTAAAAAATGGACCAAGTTCAATGTATCTGCCAGAAATTTCAAAAATGGTCCCTGCAGTTGTAAAACTTGATTTTTGGCACTTTTAAGCCCCGTTAACCCCATTGCAAGGCTCTAAAATAAAGTTAAAGTATAGGGAACTTAAAATATGCTCAAAAGCATCTCGTATGTCGGCTCGTTTGGTCGTACGGTTGCGTTGTTCGGTTAATTATGACGGAAGTCGTAACGAACGTAAAAACGATCCAAATTAAGCGACGAATGGAATTTTATCATGCCAATCACTAAAATAAAATAGTTTAATGATTATATAAATTTTTTGATATCCGGATATATATCCAGAACGTAAGATATGCGCGAAAATGCAAACTTATGCACTTTTTGACGCTTTTAGTCCCTGAATGACCAAAAAGTTTATTTTAGCATACCGAACACCTTAAAGCCTATTTCTAAGCTATGTAAAGGATATTTATGGTATGTTTAACTTATGATCAAGTTCCAGAATGTTCGTTACCACAAGAATCGGCATACTTTTGCAGTTTGACACAAATAGTCCCTGCGATCGAATAAACTTGATTTCAACATACCAAACCATCCAAAACTTATTCCTAAGTTATGTAAAGGTTATTTAAGGTATGTGATGTGCGGTGAAGTGTTATATATATTAGGTGTATATTTTAAGCCCTTTTTAACACTTATTTTAGCCAAGTTTTAAATTTATAAAACACGATATTTCACTAACACTAAACACACATATGGGCAAGTGCACCCATCGTTGAGTGTAGTATAGCGTTGGTAAGATACCGAGGTCGTCCAAGGACACAAGAGCTTTTAATACCGGTTTATCCTCAACGTCTAACCAAAATAAAAAGTTTAGAAAAAATGTTTTAAACTAAGAAAAATAAAAACTAACTAAAATGCTGAAAATAAAAATAAAAAGAAAAACAGATAGACAAGATGAATCACTTGGTTCCGACTCGTATCTAGTATAACCTTTGATTATTTCCGCACTTTTGCACATAATTAAGAGATTATCTTAGTTATTGTAGTAGGCCCCTCTTTTGAAGGTGACGTTACCCTCACCCCAGTAGTTGAGTCAGCAAGGATACAATCCTAAAAGGGTGGATTATTGGAAGATAATGAATTAAGTTATTAATGCAGTATTGTGGTAGGCCCCGCTTTTGGCGGTGACGTTACCCTCGGCTAAGTAGTCTGAGTCAGCAGGGATACAGTCCTAAATAGCCGGGTTATAGTATTAATAGTAGTTAATTTATGAGGGGATCAAAGAGTTTGGACCCCCGCCATCCAATACCGCAAAGCATTGAAGGAGGTCCTACTAAATTTGACCCAGGTCCATTGCAGGACCTCTAAACGCTGAACAATGGCAAGACCTTTACCAAACCGTTCCCTTAACCCCCGACCAGGTAGCCAACATACCTCCATATAAACCGTGGAGATATCAATGGTGAAAATCTTTTATTTTATATAGACAGTAAAATAATGCCAAGACACCACGGACAAACGATAAGGAAAGATCACCTTCAACATAAGTAACTAGTTATTAAAGTCATTAATACAAAACCAAATAAAAAGTGCAAAAGATTAGAAATAAAAAGTATTAAACTAGACACTTTGTCTTCACCAAGTGATGTAAGAGACTTAGGCAAACATGGCCTTGATTGTCAAGAACTCTTACGATCAATCTTGGATCCCGAGACGACTCACACACTCTACGATGGACAATGGATGATGGTGGTGGATGATGGTGTTGTGATGGTGGTGGGTGGTGGATGAAGTGTGAGAGAGGTGGTGTGCCAAGGGATGAGATGAAATGAATCCAAGCACTCCTATTTAAAGGCTGAACAGAGAGCTGGGCACGGCCCCGTGTCCGCTGGGCACGGCCCCGTGCCTGTCTGACACTCTCTCTCCTCATTAATTGTAATTCGCAATTACAATTAATGCGCCTGCTGTACTTTCGACAAGCCCCCGTGTCCGCTGGGCACGCCCCGTGGTGGGCAATAGAAGCTTCTATAGATTTGTCTTTTCTGCTGCTTCTTGGGCACGACCCCGTGCTGGCTGAGCACGGGGCGTGTTCAGACTTCTGTCTTCTCCATTTTGCTTTGGAAGGTGCCGTTGAGGGGTCGGGCAGTCCACTAATGTTCCTTTTCTTGTATTTATGTTGGATTTAGCTGTCTTTTTGCTTCTTTTGCGTTTTTGAGCTCATTTAATCCTGAAAATACAAAAGGAAGACAAAAACACTCTTTTTCCAATATTAGTACTTAAAAAGGGTTAGTATTATGCCTTATTTGATGTAATTTATATGTTGCATTTTACAGACATCAAATACCCCCACACTTGAACTTTTGCTTGTCCTCAAGCAAAACTCTTTAATATGTGGCTTACACTCCCAAATGGAATAGGTAGAAGAGAAGGTTTTGGACGTGTCGTAGAATGTCGGGATATCCAAGATCTTTTTGGGTTTTATTTTTATTTATTTACACTCCTATTCGTAATGATTTATTTAGAACGTTTCATAGGAGAAATTACTTATTTGGGCATAACATGCCTTTTTTAAAATTCCATTTATATACAAGTTCACATACCTCACGGGAGAAATCACTCACACTCGGCCGAAGGTGTATTTTTAGTGAATCACTCGAGAGCGGCATGGAACTTATTCCTACCATAAGCTTGCCAAGCAATCAATCCTCCTCCTTTTTAACTTTTATACCTTTGTAAATATCAAGAGGACTTTGTGGGTTAAGGGTTAGGCTTGGGTTAAAGGTAGGTGGTTGGGATAGTGGTTAGTGGTTAGTAGAAAAAAGGGCGAAAAGCGTAACAAGTGTCGGTTTTCGTAAGACTTTCTAATTTTTTCAACTTTTTATTTTGATGAAGCTTTTATTCAAACAAAGTTATTTTTGATGAACTTGTTTGTTTATTTTTCTTTTTGCTTCATCAATAACACACAATTTTTTTTTTCATACGAAAAACCGAACTTGTTACTAAAACAAAGGGTTAAAAATGAAAAAGGTTTTGGTGGGTAAAAGGGTTTTTGGTTTGGGTGATGAAATGAAAAGGTTTAGGCTCAAAGGGGCTAACTAGGGGGATTTTTTGGTAGGTGGTAAAAGAAAAAGAAAAATAATGGTGTAGAAATAAAAAAGGGTTAGTCCTAATGCCTCCATCATTTACTTACTCGGGTTTAAGTTGATAAGGACCGGGAATGTATCGTCATGGCAAGTTCTAGAGTTGTAAGAACCAAGCGGCTATTCACACAAGAAACGAAAGATGAGCATTTAGTCTAATGATATGTAATTATATGCTCAATAAAGGCTCAAAACTCACTTTTGTGGGAATGGGTTTTTATGTGATCAAGTATATATAATCAAATTTTAACTAAGTTTGCCATGCCTTTTCATAATTTTCTTATGTTGGTTCTTTTTATCACTACGCTATCGGTTGTAAATTTGTAAAAATATAACCTTTTTGAGAACTTGAATTTCCCGAATTAAACCTAGACAAGTAAAAAAAAATGAAATTTTTGAAAAAATTTGGGGTGATTAGCGGTTCCAATAGAGTTTTGTGTAAGGCTTGTGTTTAGGACTTGCAAAATTCAAGGTTTTAGCATCCCCCCCACACTTAAATTACACATTGTCCTCAATGTGTCCCAAAAATAAATTTTTAGGTTGATTAGATGTGTAAAATGGTGTAAAAAGCAAAAATTTTCTGTTACTGGGCGCTGAACACGGCCCCGTGTTATCCGGGCACGGCCCCGTGTTCAAGTGCCAGTAACAAAATTGAAATAAGAGATACAGAAGTCTGGACACGGGGGCGTGTTGGGTGAACACGGCCCGTGTCCAGGTACCTGAACTGGGCGTTTTTCTGCAGGTGGTTCAGCACGGGGCCGTGTTGGTTGGGCACGGCCCGTGTTGAACCTTCTGGACTGGAGAGAATCGTCGGGTTGCCTTGTTCTTGTGCATGAGTTCATTTTTCTCGTTCCCTTTTTCATCCTTTACCACCATGAGTGTGTTTTATTCATTACAAACCATCCAAACCTTAAAACCATCATTTCATTTCATCATAGAGACAACTTACATAGTCCTAAATTAAACTAGATAAAATTAAAATTTAACTAAATAGGTCAGCAGGTACACGGGGTTATCATAAGGAGTTCTACTATTTTAAGAAAATTTCGAGAATAGTTTCCCGATATAGTAGGACTTTTAGCCGAATGGATTCTTCCCTAAACGTTGTTTAAAGCCATTCTTCGATCTCCCTAGGGAGGAAGAATGCGGCTTCATTTTCCTCCGCAGCTGGTGGTTGAGGGGGAACATTCACCGGGACTCCTTGCACCACTCTTCGCGGAGGCTCTTGGTGCATGGCGTACCATTCGGCTGGGATGACAACTTCGGGTACCATGTTCCACGCCCTTTGGGTTATTATAGGTACCAAAGGCGGGGAGGCAAGAAGGTTCAACCTCTGGTGCAAGAGGTTTACTTCATGGAGACAGCCCTCCAGCCCCACTGTAAGATGGTTGATACGGTCGACCAATGCTTCCTCCACTCCCGTCATTTCGTCAATAGCCTCCCTTAGAGCGTAAACATAGTTTACAAGAGAGTCTTCTGCTGTTGAAGATCTCCTCCCTTGTCGGTTACTTCTTGAAGATGATCCGCTTGTTCTGCTTGCCATTTTCTGTGAAGGAAACCGAAGAAAGCTAAATTTTTACAAAACAGAGCCCTGGACACGGCCCCGTGCTCGTTGAGCACGGCCCCATGTCCATTAGTCTGCAGGATTTTTGGCTAAAGATTCTTGGAGTTTTAAATTATTTTCATGATTTTTATCTGGGTTTTAAGCTCAGATAATTTAAAACAAAGTTATACAACTAACTTTAAACAAGAATCTTTAGCAATTAATCTTACAAACTTCACATAGAGGGTTGGAATCAAGGGATTTCCAAGCTTCCATGGAGGAAATTTTGAAAAATTTTGAAAGAGGAGGAAATGAATAAAAGTGGAAGGGACAAGAGGGTCCTTTGGAACCTTCTTTTAGCACCTACCTAGGATGGTATGAGTGAAAATCCCAGGGATCTCTGTCAATTGAAGTGGTCAAAATGAGCAGGAATCAGGCTGCAATTAAAGAAAACGACAGCGCACTGGGCACGGCCCCGTGTTGAGTGGACACGGCCCCGTGTTCAGAGTAAATCCTGACACATTTTGTCCGCATTCTGACCAAATCAGCAGAGAATCTTATTGGTGAGCACGGGGGCGTGTTGACCTGGACACGGCCCCGTGTCTGGAGGCTGCTTTATGGAGTTTTGCTACTTCAAGGATCTTGTCGAAATCGGGTGGTTCCTTACTGGTTGGAACAACCCCAAAGTGCCTAAGATACCTTAATTGTCCTAGACTAAGGCGAGAACGCAAGAGGTTGTCGGTGAGGGTAATTCCTATTTTCATTCTAGGTGGACAAGTCCAACCCTTTCCCGGGCTCTCGTTAAAGAAGGTGTATGCCGAATCGCTCAGGTCTATGTATGCACCGAACGAAGTCGATGGAGAGTCCTTCACGGCACAATCGACACAGGGACGACTATCGTCCAAGTCTTTGCTAGGAACGAAGGTATTTTCGGGAGCAACGAGGTTGTCGGAATGCGGTTCCAACATTTCTTCATGGTTATCGTCTTGGGGTGGATTAATAAAATCCTTCCTAAGCTCGTTTAACCAATTCAGAATTAGCTTTTCTAGTTGAAATAACTCATCAAGGAGCATTTCCCCTAGAATATCTGGCTGGGCGCATTCGAGGGAGAAATAGTGCTTATTTTTACTTTCGCCCCTCTTAAGGTTGTAAGAAGTCGGTGGGTCCATGTAGTGGGGCCTATAATTTAGAAAGTAGCATTTTACTTCTTCATGTTTGCCACCACATAATTGACACCACATACCATAAGAGTGCCGAAAGTAAAAACAATTACTATCACTCATGTTTATGTCAGAAATTACCAACCGCCGGGATCTAAAACTTGGGCACGGGGGCGTGTTGGGTGAGCACGGCCCCGTGTTCAGCTTACTGTCTGATGTAAAACAAGATTGCCAGTTCCAATGATTGAGCACGGGGGCGTGTTCAGCGGGCACGGCCCGTGCTGAGCTCTGCAGAAGCTGAAAAACTAAGAAAATCTAAAAAAATTAAAAAGAAAAATGATTAGGCCGTTGATTCCTAACTTTCTTAAAATCCTTGTGTCCCCGGCAACGGCGCCAAAAACTTGATGTGCGGTGAAGTGTTATATATATTAGGTGTATATTTTAAGCCCTTTTTAACACTTATTTTAGCCAAGTTTTAAATTTATAAAACACGATATTTCACTAACACTAAACACACATATGGGCAAGTGCACCCATCGTTGAGTGTAGTATAGCGTTGGTAAGATACCGAGGTCGTCCAAGGACACAAGAGCTTTTAATACCGGTTTATCCTTAACGTCTAACCAAAATAAAAAGTTTAGAAAAAATGTTTTAAACTAAGAAAAATAAAAAACTAACTAAAATGCTGAAAATAAAAATAAAAAGAAAAACAGATAGACATGATGAATCACTTGGTTCCGACTCGTATCTAGTATAACCTTTGATTATTTCCGCACTTTTGCACATAATTAAGAGATTATCTTAGTTATTGTAGTAGGCCCCTCTTTTGAAGGTGACGTTACCCTCACCCCAGTAGTTTGAGTCAGCAAGGATACAATCCTAAAAGGGTGGATTATTGGAAGATAATGAATTAAGTTATTAATGCAGTATTGTGGTAGGCCCCGCTTTTGGCGGTGACGTTACCCTCGGCTAAGTAGTCTGAGTCAGCAGGGATACAGTCCTAAATAGCCGGGTTATAGTATTAATAGTAGTTAACTTATGAGGGGATCAAAGAGTTTGGACCCCCGCCATCCAATACCGCGAAGCATTGAAGGAGGTCCTACTAAATTTGACCCAGGTCCATTGCAGGACCTCTAAACGCTGAACAATGGCAAGACCTTTACCAAACCGTTCCCTTAACCCCCGACCAGGTAGCCAACATACCTCCATATAGACCGTGGAGATATGAATGGTGAAAATCTTTTATTTTATATAGACAGTAAAATAATGCCAAGACACCACGGACAAACGATAAGGAAAGATCACCTTCAACATAAGTAACTAGTTATTAAAGTCATTAATACAAAACCAAATAAAAAGTGCAAAAGATTAGAAATAAAAAGTATTAAACTAGACACTTTGTCTTCACCAAGTGATGTAAGAGACTTAGGCAAACATGGCCTTGATTGTCAAGAACTCTTACGATCAATCTTGGATCCCGAGACGACTCACACACTCTACGATGGACAATGGATGATGGTGGTGGATGATGGTGTTGTGATGGTGGTGGGTGGTGGATGAAGTGTGAGAGAGGTGGTGTGCCAAGGGATGAGATGAAATGAATCCAAGCACTCCTATTTATAGGCTGAACAGAGAGCTGGGCACGGCCCCGTGTCCGCTGGGCACGGCCCCGTGCCTGTCTGACACTCTCTCTCCTCATTAATTGTAATTCGCAATTACAATTAATGCGCCTGCTGTACTTTCGACACGCCCCCGTGTCCGCTGGGCATGCCCCGTGGTAGGCAATAGAAGCTTCTATAGATTTGTCTTTTCTGCTGCTTCTTGGGCACGGCCCCGTGCTGGCTGAGCACGGGGCGTGTTCAGACTTCTGTCTTCTCCATTTTGCTTTGGAAGGTGCCGTTGAGGGGTCGGGCAGTCCACTAATGTTCCTTTTCTTGTATTTATGTTGGATTTAGCTGTCTTTTTGCTTCTTTTGCGTTTTTGAGCTCATTTAATCCTGAAAATACAAAAGGAAGACAAAAACACTCTTTTTCCAATATTAGTACTTAAAAAGGGTTAGTTTTATGCCTTATTTGATGTAATTTATATGTTGCATTTTACACACATCAGTATGTTAAGTCTATGTCACTGTTCCGGAGTGTTTGTTGCATTAAACTGGTTATATTTACGCATAAGTTCGCGTATAACCTTCCGGAAAGCGATTTAGAGCTCGAAATCGAACAAGAATTGATATGTGCAAACGATACACATATTTATACAAATCCCAAGTATGAAATACCATATTTCATTGGTTTGGTATTTGTATGATGGTTGATGTGACACAGGTGTCACAGTCTCCCCTACTTTAGGAAATTTCGTCCCAAAATTTAATTTTAGAGGAAACTTATGAAGAAAACTGTGATGGTTTCGCTTTCGAAGGAATCCCTCGAACCCTAAGTAAAACTCTGGGCCATGTTTGGATTCTTAGCGAAATTGTCAACTGTCAAAGTGAAGTCCTTGTAGTAACAAAACATGGAGTTTCGAATTACAGATAGAAGAACGTTTCTTATGAAGACTATCATAGGAAACTTGTGTGTGCTCGAAATCAGAGTCGGAGAGTGTAAGATAAAATGACATTGGTCAAGGTCCAGGACTTCTAGTAGTTTAAATAACGCTACGTTCGCAATGTAATAAGGAACACTTATATATAGGAAGTACCAGTGGCGTATCCACGATGCCCCTTTTTACATTGTTCCCATTTCGTTATTCTTATCACTATAGGTCTTAACACATGACAAAACTTGCTGTGGTTTCTGTGCACTGAATTCCATAATTATGTATGCATCGATAATTACGTAATTCTTTGCACAGTCCGCACAGTTCATTTCATAATGCGTAGGGGAAAAATCAATTGAATAATCATGAAGTGACTTGATTAGACCACCAAAGGATCTTTTTAACTAGATCAACACATGATCCCTTTAACTAGACCGTCGTACGATCTCCTTAAATAGACCACTTAAGGGATCTTTTCATTTATATCATCACATGATATTCCTAACCAGATTTTTGAATCAATCTGTCTAACTAGACCACTCAAGGGGTCCAATTATAGAATAGTACTTCATAATCCAAGGGACTTAACTATAACGTAGAAGCCCATTAAGGATTTAAGATAGTACCTTTGGATATCCTACTATGAATCACTCATATAGAGATATGGAAGATTCTATGAGGATTTGGATAATGAATATTTGGATCACACAAAAACACAAAACATATAAGAAAACACATAAGCACATAATCACATAATTGTTTAACTTGACCTTTAATTTGTTATCTTTGGACACGGATGTTTAAAGCACACCAGGAATCCAATCCGTGGATTTCATTTGGCACTTTAATCATCTTCAAGAATCTAACTATGGAGATAGAAAGATCTTAATAGGAATTCGGCTTTGTCCTTATTGAATCGTAATATACGTATTAAGGCATACGAATAATTCAATTAAGGGCTCCGATTTGAGCGATATTTATCCACAAGGATCTAATTATGAGGATAGAAAGATCCTATTTTGGATTTTGGAATTTGTGTAACGAGAGGTGTTTCGAAACCTTGCACTAGACGTGCTTAAGTCGATACACAAGGTAGAAAGTTCATGAGGTTGAGGTACTAGATATGCCAAGGCGACATATGAAGCAGAATTTGGAGTTTGAGCAGCGGCAGGAATTGCAACAGCTTTGTTTTGGATAGCGAAGCAGCACATGTTAACCAAGTGTCCCCATCGTCCGCAATGGGTACAGGGTATTTGATTTGGATGATGACGGTTACATTGATTGCACCAAAAAGTGGTTCCCTTGTATGGTTTCATCCCTAAGGCAAGTCATGGTGATAGCTAAATCAACGGTCCTCTGAGTACGACGCCTATTTGTTGGGCAATTATAGCACCTGGTTCGGATACTTGAGTGTTGTTGCGATGAAGAGGCATCATGAAGAAAATGGAAGACATGGGAGGAAACAAGGGAAATGAAAACAGACTGACAACGCATCAAAATTGCGATCATTTGTTTGTTACCTAAGGCAAACAAATGAGATGGTGACTATTCAAAGTAAGTGGGTCATATTAATGTATCGCGAAGACATGCTCGCCTATAAGTGGACACTCACCCCAATAGTTCCCAGGTAAGAGTGACAGGTCCGATACTGCGGATTTGTACGAACACTCTAGCCTTAGATAGAAGACTCAGGGTACAGGCACCCACCCTTCCAGTTTGCACGTGTTCACATTATTTGGACCAAACTTTGACGATATTTTGAAAACTTAGAGGGTTCAAAACCTTATAATAAATCATCCTAGAACAGATGATTGGTTTTCAAAGCGGATTCGAAATTTGTGTTCTTATTGTGGTTGTCACCTAAAGATAGGTGACGGTATTGTTTTAAAACTAAACACAAGATTGTCACACCCCGACCACGTGGAACATACAAAACGTGGCGGAAACATCGGGGAGTGTTGTAACAGAATTAATTGTTTCAAATCCATGGCAATTGAAGTTTCGTTTTATTGATTAAAAGTGTTACAATGTCTTAACAAACAAGGAAATACAACATAATTAACTAGTCTTGCATCTTTTATTGTCACTAAAGCCCAAGTCTGCCTATGTGTATCTTGATCATCTTATGCAACAGCTCCTGAAAAACACATGTGAAAATAGGTACGTCAGCATAAAAATGCCTATGAGATACATAGGTTTTGTGAAAATAGGTTTCATGACTTATGTTTGAGAAAATGTTTAGTCATGAACCTTGTAATTTGCTTTGTCTTTGTAAATCATTGGAAAAACAATAAGTTCAGATGATACGTATAAATAAGAGAATAATGCATGGATAAATGAATAACCATGTAAAAATGAGTTTGTATAAGTTAAGTTGTTTGTAAAACAATGTATTGTGAAAAGTATGTTATTTGTATAAAATGTTCTATGTCTCAAACTGAAATGATTTAAATAACACTACGATATGTAATACCATACAAACACTTATATATAGGAAGTACCAGCGGCGTATCCACCATGCTTGTATCATATTACACACGCATCGTTACTTAATCACTTACTCAAACCAAACCAACAATGTAAAATGTTCATGTCTAATGTAAATCATGTAATGTATAACTAATGTCAAAAGTGTTTATGTGTCAAATGTAAACCATGTAATATGTAACCAAAAATGATATGTATGGCTAGTGAAAATGCATCAACTAAACCATAGATGAAATGCACAAAACAAAGCATTGAAGTAAAACTCGGTTTAAGTCAAAGTCATGTTTTGTGGAAATGCATGATCAATGTAAATCATGTAATATGTAACCGAAATAATCTGTATGGCTAGTGAAATGCATCAACTAAACCATATGCACAAGAACATAGTATTGAAGTAAAACTTGGTTTAAATCAAAGCTATGTTTTGTGTAAATGCATGATCAATGTAAATCATGTAATATGTAACCAAAATAATCTGTATGGCTAGTGAAACGCATCAACTAAACCATATGCACAAGAACATAGTATTGAAGTAAAACTCGGTTTAAATCAACGTTATGTTTTGTGTAAATGCATGCTATACTGATACGAACATCTATGCGGTGTTGTGAAAATGCATACATCCAAGCCTTGAGACTGAGGCGATAAACCCTTAAACCACTTAAAGGTTTATCTAACTTATGTATATCGAATTCGGTCATTCCTTTCATCCCCTCTCCCTGGGATGTCCGGAACGGGAGTTGTCAATTCCTATGGTACCACTTCCTACTAACGAACGGCGTAGCTAATGTTAATGAATGTATTGTTCCATTGTAAACAACCCAAATGTCATAACAAAATGTAAGCATGTGATGAAAACGATGTACTAAGTATGCACGCAATGGACATACATAGCATAAAATGTCAATGTAAAACGATGTACTAAGTATGCACGCAATGGACATACATAGCATAAAATGTAATGAAATCATGTACTATAATGTACTAATGAACATAGGAAGTATATGATGTGAAAACAGGAAAGCATGAAAGTAACAAGTAGACACATGTGTTCCACCCCAAAACAGTTTGGAAAACAGTAAAAGAGGGGTCTATGTACTCACTTGAGATTGCTCAGAAGTCCTTGAGTAACAACCAAACAATGCTAGAGATCGCGGATATCAAACGGCACCTAATATAGGTAACTATGTTAATTAACCGGACCTAGATCGGAAGATCGGGTAGCATTAGGGTTTGTAAACCAAACGAGTGTAGAGACTCGTGTCATTTGGTTTAACAAAGCCTACATACTAAATGAAACTTAACCTAAGTGTTTACGACCCATTACGACCCGTTTAGGTAGCTTATGCTACTTTAACGCGTCGTTCGCGTGAAACGCGTTCGGACCGGCTAACTAGTCCTATGACAAGTGTTATATGCCTAAACATGTTACATAATCAGTTATGTGACAAAAGTTTAGGTTACATATGCTTAATTACCAATTATACATGAAAAGGGTATTCTGGTAATTTACCTAAGGCATATAAACTACCTATCATACAACTACTTAAACGATGTGACCATAGGGTATAACCTCGGAAGGTTA
>JARYGA010010288.1:0-23756 GCA_030545235.1 Helianthus tuberosus
GAAAACTTCATTTTTAGCTATTTTTAAGGATGGATATTTGATTTTCTGAAAACATTTTAATGCTTTTATTCATAGAAAAACAAGATGTTGCTTGTTATTCCATGTTTAGCATGCCAATCCTAGAGACCAAACTTTCAAAAGTGGCTGTGTCTAATGCTTTTGTAAGCAAATCTGCCAGCTGGTCTTTAGTTGGAACATGATTCAGAGAAATCAAACCTTTTTCATAGCAATCCCTCACAAAGTGATGTCTGATGTCGATGTGTTTGGTGGTTGAATGGGAGACTGGATTTTTGATGATATTTTCTGCTGCCTGGCTGTAACAACTCTCATCAAAAGTTATAATTATTAAATTAATTAGTCCAATAGGAAACCCTAATTGAGACACCCAAGTGATTCTGAACAAACCCTAAAATTTTCATAATTTTCAGAATCAGGATTAGGGCCCCAAAAACTCAGGGGGGGTTAAACCCTATTGACGATTATCCACTTAAAACGTTGGCAGAAAGGAATTTTCGAAAACTGTCAAGTCAGCAAGGCTAGTCCCAACCGTGGCAACCCTATGCCTAAAAATAGGTCTCACGCGGCCCGCGTACGGGTAGCTTAAATCTCACGCGGGCCGCCTCAGGGTCAAAATTCACCTATAAATAGAGGGCCTTGGGACTTGAATTCTGGAAGAAAAACGACGTAAAAATTCACTATACACACTGAGTTACGTTCGAATTACTACACAAACACCCACAGTTCACAATTCAACGCCGTAAAACAGGGTATTAGCACGATCGCTGCTACGATTCATTTTCCGATCGATCAATGTACTCAACGGGTGTTTAAGTGCTGCTCACATTAGGGTGATGCTTTGTCATTAGTCGTTAATTTGACAGATGTTAAGCATAGCACTTTGTCACTCGTTGTGATGGTTGATCTCGTGAGTTATCGTAAATGCTGTATTGATTACTAACCCAGTTTTGTGTGCATTGTTATCTAAATTAGGTTAATCAGGCTAATTCATAGACTAGACTCTGTCCGTATTAAATCAGCAATGTGAGTCATTCTCTCTTTTTATCAAAATTGTTTATAAAAGCATGTTATTTTTAAAGTTGTAATTACGGGGATTAAGTCTTTGTAATCACCAAGTTACAGCCGGTATGTGGGGTTTTGTATACATTACTTGATAATCGTCACCATTGGGGCAGCCAATTGGGGGATATGACCATAGTCACAGATTCGGTCGAGTGACAAATACCGTGGGTAGTTGGTTTGATAATAGAAACATTGTAATCGCTCTTAATACTGTAAATTATAACAAATGTGTCATTTTAGTAAATAGAATGATTCACTCAGTATTTTCCGCTGACAAAACCTTTTTCAAACATGTTTCAGGTGATCTGTTGTAATTCAGGAAAAGTGCTGAGGAGCATTTCAAGCTTAAGATAGTGGCTCATTATAAAATAAAGAAATATGTTTTGTAATATAAAGATTTCGTAGTAAAATCATTATATTATAAATTATTAGGGTTTTATCCCGAATTGTGAAATAAAATAAATCGGGAAAATTTTAGCTTTAAACGATCCTGATGATAAACTTCCGCTGTTAAACTCAATTAAATAAATACCACGGGATTTCTGTTCCGCGGCTCCTGAAACGGGTCAAACCGGGTCGGGGGCCGTGACAGAAAAAGGTGGTATCAGAGCCACTGAGTTAAGCTAATTAAGTATTTAGAAATACTTAATTTTTCCTGATTACTATTATGTGATTATATGTGTTATTAACTGATTATTTGTTAGTTATAGTATGGGTAAGCAAAAGCTGTCAAGCATCTATCTTAAATTAGATAGATCATCCAATGAGAAGGGAAGTTCATCTCGAACCAAATCCTCGAATCAGGCTGAAATTCCTGAAGAAGGAATATTTGTGCGAAAGGCACAATACGAGGAATCACTTTCTCCTAGAAGGAGGGAGATGATTATTAAGAAAAGTAAAGAGAAAATCCGAGAAAAGAAAATTAAACGGGAAACCCAGGAATTAATTGATAAATCACCTTGGGAAGATAAGCTAGATGAGAAATGGGCAAACTTATATATGCTAGCCACAGTAGCAGAAAATATAAATCTTTAAATATTTTAAAATTTTAGCACCTTACCCTTACAATCTAGAAATCATGTGCAATAAATAAAATTTCAAAACCTAAGTGTGTTTTTCAGTTATCTTTGTAATAAATTAGTACACAGTATAAATTAAAAGGTTATTTATGAATTTTAACTTAGTATTTTATGCATTTTGCATATATGCTACATCAGCATGAGTGGGATATCTGAAGCCTTTCAGAACCTTAATCTTTACCCGGTGAATATTGAAGTTTCCAAAGAATTTACTGGATACTTTCCTGATATAGAACAACCTGTAGAATTCAATGCTCCACCCTTGAAAAAGCCAAAACCCAAGAAAAGAAGGAAATACGTTTGGGGGAGTCGTATACGTAAGAAAAAGCCAGCTACAAAACTTCCCAAAATAAACAATCCTTTGAAAAAGGGAAAAGAAATTATAACCGGAGAAAGTTCTAAACAGCAGGAAATGGAAACTGAATACAAGGAAGAGGTTAAGGAGATAGGAATACAGATGGAGGAAGGAACTAAAGAAATAGTAATGGAAGTTGGGCAAGGCTCTAGACCAACTCAGATAGAAATCGGAGAAAGTTCCAATCAAAACCAGGGAAGGACCTTTCAAGATGAAATAGATTTTATATTGGAAAGCTGTGAAACAATTCAGCCTGTCAATACTAATATTTTTACTTATCCTCTTGAAAACCAACTCCATATGAATTGGGAACCAGCAATCCCAGACCCAATAGTCCACTCCCAACCCATAGGAATGGACGAATGGTGGAACACTGTATTACAATCAAAAGGAAGAGTAATAGCTTATGCTATGACTTGGGAAGAATTTAAGGGTTTGGTGGAAAGAAAATTCTGTCCCGAGTATGAAAAGGAACAGATGACGAATAAGTTTCTAAATCATCGGATGATGGGTGTGGATTGTCGCGGTTATACCTCGACATTCTTTGAATACGCTAGAGTGGTACCAACACTGGCTTCGCCAGAACCGGTACTCATTTCTCGCTATATTTGGGGGCTAATTAGTGAAATCCGCAATATTGTTAAAGCTGCGAGACCTCGCACTATTGATGATGCGGTAGATTTAGCTAATACTCTAACCGATGAACTGGTGCGCACAAGAGATGAAGATAGGAAAAAGGAACTAGCTCAGAAAATTACCCAAGGATTTCGTGTGGGTAATAATAACAGCTTCAAGAGAAAAGGAACAGGGCAATCTCCAGCTCCGTCATTCTGCAGGAAATGCAAAAAGAAACATTATGGAAGATGCGATATCACTTGCAATTTTTTCAAAACTGTAGGACATTGTGAAGAAAACTGCAAAAAGAAGACCGTAATCTGTTTTAACTGTGGAGAAGCGGGGCATTATAAAACAGAATGTCCTAAATTGATCAAACCAGTAGATAACAAACCCAAGGCGACCGAAGGAGCTACTAATAAGAATGTTAGAGCATTCCAGCTAACCACTCAAGAAGCAGAACTCATTCCGGATGTGATAGCGGGTACGTTCTTAGTTCACAACGTGTACGCAAAAGTATTATTTGACTCTGGTGCAAACCAAAGTTTTATAAATACTTCATTCTGCCAAGCTCTTAGTTTACCTTTAACCAATATTAGACAGATTTTTACAGTTGAAACCACAGATGGGAATTCAGTTAAAATTAATTAGGTTTTGCAAAAAGTCGAAATAGAACTTTCAGGTCATAAATTTGCTGCAAACATATTACTTATGAAATTAGCTGAATTCGATGTCGTGTTAGGAATGGATTGGTTGATAGCCAACCATGCTCGAATTCTTTGTGATAGGAATTCCATAGAAATTCAGGCACCTACTGGAGAAGTAATTATGATTACAGGAGATAAACCACGGAAACCCATGAAGTTCATATCGGTAATGAAAGTTGCTAATTATGAACGAAAACAAGGAATAGTGTATATGATTTCGGTAATCATTAGCACTAAGGGTAAAGATCTTAAGGAAATACCAGTAGTCTCAGAATATTCTGATGTATTTCCAGAAGATTTACCGGGATTACCTCCAGACAGGGAAGTAGAATTTAGGATTCATCTAATTCTAGGAACTACACCGATAGTCAAGGCACCTTATCGGTTAGCACCCACAGAAATGTTAGAACTGAAAAAGCAATTAGATGAATTACTAAGTAAAGGATTCATACAACCTAGTTCATCCCCGTGTGGAGCGCCAGTGTTGTTTGTGAAGAAAAAGGATGGTTCAATGAGAATGTGTATCGATTATAGAGAATTTAATAAGGTTACAATTAAGAATCGATATCCATTACCTAGGATTGATGATCTTTTTGATCAACTTCAGGGGGCTAGATATTTTTCTAAGATAGATTTACGCTCCGGATATCATCAATTGAAGGTACAAGAAGAAGACATACCTAAGACTGCTTTCAGAACTAGGTATGGTCATTACGAGTTTACAGTCATGCCCTTTGGGTTAACAAATGCACCTGCAGCATTCATGGACATGATGAATAGGATCTGTAAACCATACCTGGATAAATTTGTAATTGTCTTCATAGACGATATACTTATTTATTCCAAAAGTCAGGACGAACATTGTCAGCACTTGCATGCACTCTTAACTTTGTTAAGAAAAGAAAAATTGTACGCCAGATTCTCGAAATGTGAATTTTGGTTGCAAGAAGTACAATTTTTAGGACACATGGTGAACCATGAAGGTATTCATGTAGATCCTGCTAAGATAGAGGCAATTACCAATTGGAAGGTTCCGCAAACAGCAATGGAAATAAGAAGTTTTATAGGTTTAGCTGGGTATTATAGACGGTTTATTAAGGATTTTTCCAAGATAGCTGTACCATTAACTAAGCTAACCTGTAAAGCTACTAAGTTTGAATGGGGACCCAAACAAGAAGAAGCTTTTAGAATTTTGAAACAGAAATTAACCCATGCTCCAATCTTAGCCTTACCAGAAGGAACTGAAGATTTTGAACTATATTGTGATGCTTCAAAACTAGGATTTGGATGTGTGCTTATGCAACGCAAGAAGGTAATTGCGTATGCATCAAGGCAATTGAAAAAGCACGAAGAAAACTATACGACTCATGATTTAGAATTAGGAGCCGTAATTTTTGCCCTTAAGATTTGGAGACATTATCTGTACGGAAGTAAGTTTACTATCTATACAGATCATAAGAGTTTAAGATATATATTTGGGCAAAAAGAGTTAAACATGAGGCAAAGGAGATGGATGGAAATCTTAAGCGACTACGACTGTGATATTCAATATCACGAGGGAAAAGCAAATGTAGTTGCAGATGCCTTAAGTCGTAAATACAATGAGAAACAACGACGAGTTCGTGCTCTCAAATTAAATCTACAAATAGATTTAATGGAACAATTGAAGAATGTTCAAACTACAGCAATCAAAGATGATGCTGAAGGAATGAAAGGACGAATGAAGGAATTAGAACAAGGAGCAGATGAAATTTGGAGATTCCACAAAAGTAGAATTTGGGTACCTAAGCAGGGGGACTTAAGACCTAAGATTTTAGAAGAAGCTCATAAATCTAGGTATACTATACATCAAGGAAACAATAAAATGTACCAAGATTTAAGAAAGAACTTTTGGTGGATAGGAATGAAAAAGGATATAGCTAGATATGTTTCTAAATGTCTTACTTGTTCACAAGTTAAGGCAGAACATCAGAAACCTTCAGGATTACTACAACAATTAGAAATGCCAGTCTGGAAATGGGAACTTATAACAATGGATTTTGTTACTAAGTTACCCAAAACCAGAAAAGGTAATGATGCGATTTGGGTAATTGTGGATCGATTAACCAAATCAGCTCACTTTTTACCAATGAAAGAAACCTTTAGCATGGAAAGACTGGCTAAATTGTATGTAGATAAAGTTGTATCCTTACATGGAGTTCCACTCTCCATTGTTTCAGATAGGGATAGTCGTTTTACTTCCCATTTCTGGAAAAGTTTCCAGCAAGCTATGGGAACTCGCTTAAATCTGAGCACTGCATATCATCCCCAAACAGACGGACAAAGTGAAAGGACAATCCAAACTCTGGAAGACATGCTCCGAGCATGTGTAATAGATTTTGGTGGAGGTTGGGATGATCATTTACCATTAATTGAATTTTCCTATAACAATAGCTACCATTCAAGTATTGAAACTGCCCCATTTGAAGCATTATATGGAAGAAAGTGTGGAACTCCAGTTTGTTGGGCAGAAATAGGTGAAAGTCAATTATCAGGTCCTGAAATAGTGCAAGAAACGACTGATAAGATTACTCAAATCAAGGAAAGGTTGAAAACGGCTCGAGATCGCCAGAAAAGTTATGCAGACAATAGATGCAAGCCTTTAGAATTCCAAGTTGGAGACAAAGTACTATTGAAAGTTTCTCCTTGGAAAGGAGTAGTTAGATTTGGGAAGAAAGGAAAGCTAAGTCCAAGGTACGTAGGACCATTTTTAGTGATCCAACGTATAGGACCAGTTGCTTATCGTTTCAAACTACCAGAAGAGTTAGTTGGAGTACATGATGTATTTCATGTATCCAATCTCAAGAAATGTTTAGCAGATGAATCTATGGTAGTACCTCCTTAAGACATAGAGGTAAACGAAAAGTTAAAATTTGTGGAGAAACCTCTTCAGATAGAAGACAGAAAAGTGAAGTTTCTCAATCACAAACGACTAGTGTTAGTTAAAGTAAAGTGGGATTCAAGGAGAGGACTTGAATACACTTGGGAACTGGAATCAGAAATGAAGAGAAAGTATCCTCAATTATTCCAATAAATCTCGAGGACGAGATTTTTATTAAGGTGGGGAGAATGTAACAACTCTCATCAAAAGTTATAATTATTAAATTAATTAGTCCAATAGGAAACCCTAATTGAGACACCCAAGTGATTCTGAACAAACCCTAAAATTTTCATAATTTTCAGAATCAGGATTAGGGCCCCTAAAACTCAGGGGGGGTTAAACCCTATTGACGATTATCCACTTAAAACGTTGGCAGAAAGGAATTTTCGAAAACTGTCAAGTCAGCAAGGCTAGTCCCAACCGTGGCAACCCTATGCCTAAAAATAGGTCTCACGCGGCCCGCGTACGGGTAGCTTAAATCTCACGCGGGCCGCCTCAGGGTCAAAATTCACCTATAAATAGAGGGCCTTGGGACTTGAATTCTGGAAGAAAAACGACGTAAAAATTCACTATACACACTGAGTTACGTTCGAATTACTACACAAACACCCACAGTTCACAATTCGACGCCGCAAAACAGGGTATTAGCACGATCGCTGCTACGATTCATTTTCCGATCGATCAATGTACTCAACGGGTGTTTAAGTGCTGCCCACATTAGGGTGATGCTTTGTCATTAGTCGTTAATTCGACAGATGTTAAGCATAGCACTTTGTCACTCGTTGTGATGGTTGATCTCGTGAGTTATCGTAAATGCTGTATTGATTACTAACCCAGTTTTGTGTGCATTGTTATCTAAATTAGGTTAATCAGGCTAATTCATAGACTAGACTCTGTCCGTATTAAATCAGCAATGTGAGTCATTCTCTCTTTTTATCAAAATTGTTTATAAAAGCATGTTATTTTCAAAGTTATAATTACGGGGATTAAGTCTTTGTAATCACCAAGTTACAGCCGGTATGTGGGGTTTTGTATACATTACTTGATAATCGTCACCATTGGGGCAGCCAATTGGGGGATATGACCATAGTCACAGATTCGGTCGAGTGACAAATACCGTGGGTAGTTGGTTTGATAATAGAAACATTGTAATCGCTCTTAATACTGTAAATTATAACAAATGTGTCATTTTAGTAAATAGAATGATTCACTCAGTATTTTCCGCTGACAAAACCTTTTTCAAACATGTTTCAGGTGATCTGTTGTAATTCAGGAAAAGTGCTGAGGAGCATTTCAAGCTTAAGATAGTGGCTCATTATAAAATAAAGAAATATGTTTTGTAATATAAAGATTTCGTAGTAAAATCATAATATTATAAATTATTAGGGTTTTATCCCGAATTGTGAAATAAAATAAATCGGGAAAATTTTAGCTTTAAACGATCCTGATGATAAACTTCCGCTGTTAAACTCAATTAAATAAATACCACGGGATTTCTGTCCCGCGGCTCCTAAAACGGGTCAAACCGGGTCGGGGGCCGTGACACTGGCTATCCAACATGAGTGGTGTCTTTAAGGCAGTGATACCATAATCCAGTAACTGATTTTGAAGCCACAGGAGTTGGGCTGTACAGCTCGCAGCAGCAATGTATTCAGCTTCAGCAGTGGATGTTGAAACAGCTGCTTGCTTTTTGCTTTGCCATGAAACTAAGCAATCACCTAGAAACTGGCACCCTCTGAAGTGGACTTCCTTGTGGTGTGACATCCAGCAAAGTCACTGTCTGAAAAACCTGAAAGCTTGATATTCCCATTAGCTGGATACCAGATACCAAGTGTGGGAGCACCTTTTATGTATCTGAAGATCCTTTTTACAGCAATGAGATTTGATTTTCTGGGAGCTGATTGACTTCTTGCACAGACACATGTTGCAAACATGATGTCTGATCTAGATGCAGTTAGGTACAATAAAGACCCAATCATGCTTCTATAAAGTGTTTGGTCAATCAGCTCATCCTTTTCATCAGACATGACAAGCTTATTTGATGCCATGGGTGTGCTGCATGGTTTACAATCATTCATATCAAATTTGTTTAAAAGTTCTTTAGCATATTTGCTTTGATGAATGAAAGTTCCATTTTGCATTTGCTGAACTTGGAGACCAAGAAAGCATTGCAGCTCACCCATTGCACTTATTTCAAACTCAGCTGTCATGAGTTCCCTAAACTCTTCACACATTTTGTTACATGTGCTTCCAAAAATAATGTCATCCACATAGATTTGGACAATCATTAAATCCTTTCCTCTCCATTTTAGAAACAGTGTTTTATCAATGGTACCTCTTTTGAAACCATTTGAGAGTAGAAAGGTGGAAAGAGTTTCATACCAAGCCCTAGGTGCTTGTTTCAGGCCATACAAGGCTTTGTTTAGCCTGTAGACATGATCTGGATAAAATGGATCCTCAAAACCTGGAGGTTGACAAACATACACCTCTTCTTGAATTGTACCATAGAGGAAAGCACTTTTGATATCCATTTGAAACACCTTCATGTTGTGGTTGACAGCAAAGGCCAGGAACAGTCTTATAGCTTCTAATCTTGCTACAGGGGCAAATGTTTCATCATAATCAATCCCCTCTTCCTGTCTGTAACCTTGAACCACAAGCCTGGCTTTATTCTTGACAACAATGCCCCTTTCATCAGTTTTGTTTTTAAAGACCCACTTTGTGCCGATGGGACTGACATCTTTTGGCAGTGGTACAAGATCCTATACTTGTTGTCTTTTGAACTGTTGGAGCTCCTCTTGCATGGCTTCTACCCAGCTGTTGTCTTTCAGTGCCTCTTGGTACTTGACTGGCTGATGGAGTGATAGAAAACCAGCAAAAAGACAAATGTTTTGGGTTTGGCTTCTTGTGAGCACCCCTTCATTGATGTTGCCAATGATTTGATCAGGTGGATGAGATCTCAAGTATATTAAATCTCCTTGGTATGGAATGATTGCATTTGTTGGTGAAGGCTGCAAATGTGTATCATCTGAGCTGACCACTGCTGGTGACTTTGATGACCCAGCAGTGGCTTCAAAAGGTGGTGGAATAGGAGGTAATAATGAGGACACATGCTGACTTTTATCCACTGTTTGGGTACTTTTGTCAGCAGTGTTTGTTGATGTGGAAGCAGTGGTTGATGGGCTACTTTTGTCAACAACTGTTGAGGTAGCAGTGGTTGAGCTTTGACAGCTGTTTTGAACAACTGATGCTTTTCCCATTGTGGCAGACTTTTGTTGAGGAATGATGATCTCATATCCATAGTCTGGTGATGAATCCTCTGATGGACCTGCACTGTTAGTCTTGACAGCAGTATTTTCAAAAGTGAATTTATCAAGGTCAAACAGATCTGCAGGATTTGTTGGGATTTTCATTGATGAAAGTTCATTGAACTTTACATTCAAGGTCTCCGCCACTGCCTTGGTCCGTGTATTAAACACTTTGTAGGCCTTGGCAGTGGTTGAGTATCCCAGATGATAACCATAGTCAATTTTGGCTGCAAATTTTGAAATGGAATCTTTTAAGTTCAAAATAAAGCATGGGCAGCCAAATACCTTGAAGTATGAGATCAGTGGTTTGATTTTATACAGAATTTCATAAGCAGTCTTTTTGTGACTGGGGTTTATTAAAACTCTGTTTTGGACATAGCAAGCAGTGTTTACTTCCTCTGCCCAAAAAGTTAATGGCAAACCTGAATCAGCAAGCATGGTTCTGGCAGCCTCAATCAAAGTTCTGTTCTTTCTTTCAACTACCCCATTTTGCTCTGGTGTTCTAGGGATGCTGTACTGCCTTACAATCCCTTTCTTCACACAGAAGGCATCCAACTCCTTATTTTTGAATTCTGTGCCATTGTCACTCCTGAAGACTTTTACTGGAAGGTCAAATTGCTTTTCAACCTGTGTCACAAAGTCTTGCAAAATGCCTGCAGTCTCATCTTTTGAGTGTAAAAAGAAAGTCCATGTAAACCTAGAGAAGTCATCAATAATAACCAAACAGTATCTCTTTTTCTTGAGACTCATGACTTGAACTGGGCCAAACAAATCCATGTGCAGCATTTGCAAGCACTGGGTTGTTTTGGACTCTTCAATGGACTTGAAGGAGCTTTTATGTTGCTTTCCTTTTAAACAGGAAACACAATGCTCAGTACATGAAAACAATTTTTGTGGTAGGCCTCTTACCAAACCATTTTTTGAAATTTCAGTGATTGTCTTAAGATTTGTGTGCCCCAGTCTTCTATGCCACAGTTCTGTCTCTTTGTTAGAGGCAGCTGAGAACAGACAGGCATCAGCTCTGGGACACTCTTTTGACATATCAACAACATAAACATTGCCACTTCTTTGAGCAACAAGTTTTGTTTGACCAGTTTTTATTATTGCTTCAATCTGTTTGACCATTTCTGGTCCAACAATCCTACAACACTCCTTTGTAAAGAATGACCCATACCCCTTGTCACTCATTTGTGAGACACTCAGGAGGTTGAATTTCAGACTGTCTATCATATTGACATTTTCAAATTTTACATTGCCAGACTGTACTGTACCAGACCCCAGAACTTTCCCTTTACTGTTATTCCCAAAGGATATATCACCCCCTCCATGAATTTTGAAATCTTTGAGTAGGGCTTTACATCCAGTCATGTGCCTGGAGCCTCCACTATCAACATACCAAAGGTTATCTAAGCAGGCAGAAGCTCCCTGCACATGAAGTAAAAGGATTATTTCATTAGGGTTTCCAAAGCCAATAAGGCTTTGGATGGGGTCTCAACAGTGTCTGGGATGGATGCAGATTGATGGACAGTGGTTAAGTCAGGGGTTTGGAAAGTTTTAGGACTGTTTCTTGCTAACCACTGTTGGGGGTCTTGACCAATCACCTGTTGATAACCAAAAGGATACCCATTCACTTTAGGTTTAGAGGGCCTTTTGTAGGTCTCATAAACGTGTGGAATCCTTTGGTAAGATGGTTGTCCCTTACCTCTTCTGAACTGATTGGCAGGGGGTGGATCAGTAACCTGAACATCTCTTTTGACAGATGTTTGGTTCAGCTGTTTTGTGACAGCTGTTTGAACTGGCACAAACAGTGGTTGGTTCTTGGTGAATTTGACAGATGCTGTTGATGGACTAAAGGATGTTTTAGCAGTGTATTCATTCTTTTTCACATCAAAGTTTTTGAGATACACACATGCTTGAGTTTTGTGGTTTGATTTACCACAGACAATGCAGCTTTCAGCAGGAACAATGACACTTGTTTTGTTTAGATCATAAGCTTTTAAATGAAAACAGTATTTTGTTAGATGATTTCTTTTCTCACAAAGCTCACAAAACAAGTTATTGACCTTTTCTCTCTTCTTTCTCTTCTCAGACTCCTTTGCAACAGAGTTTTTAACCTCTGTTGGGATGTCCTTAAGAGGAATGACTTTTGCTTTTGGAGCTTTAACACCATCAATGGTTGTAAAGTCTATGGGCTTGAAATTTTCAAGAATGTCACACTCATCAGACCATGTGGGTTTAAACTGGTATTTCTCAATCTCCTCAAAAGTAGAGGATCCCATTGGTCTGTCAAGTGTGATTTTGTTACCGAGTTTATCAGTGATTTTCACTTCTTGGCCATTCTTGTTTGTGGGGATAAACTCAGTGGTTACATCAGTGGTTTGAACAGATTTTTCAAAAACAATGTTTTCATCATCATGTTTTCTATAACCAACACCAAATTTCACATTGCTTTTAATCTGTTTTTCAAGCATAACCTCATACCCTTTGCATGATTCCACCCATTTTTTCACAAGTGATCTGGGTGGACTCTAACTCCTTTTTGCAAACTTGGTATTTTTCTACCAAAGTTTGGAGTTGAGTTTTGGTTATGCTCTGCTCTTCTTTCAAACTGCTGATCTCTTTCTCTTTTTCAGTCAATTTGTTTTTAAGTTCTTTTAAAGACCTTTCAAATTTGATTTCATCAGTTAAAATTTTATCCCTAAGGTTTTCATTTACCTCTTTGATGTTAGCAAAAGCAATAATGCAATTGTCTGAACGCAGGTTTTCAAGAACTTGAGGTGATACCTTGGCAGCAGCCTTCATGGCACAATCACATTGATGATTTTCTTCATCATCAACTCTTACTTCCTTCTCACCTGCCCTCTTCTCTTCCTCTTCTTCTTTGTCCTCTTTGGACCAGGGGTCTGTCAGTGGTTCAATCAGGGTTTCTGAATTTTCTCCCAGCAGCAGTTCACCAGCAACTGCATTAACAACTGCTTCAGTCACCTCATCCACTGTTTCATCACTTAGCTGTTCACCTTCAGTTTCAACCCCCTCTGCTATTGACTCTAATGCCATCAAACAAAATTCATCATTAGAAGGTTCATTAAAAGCATAGAGTGCAAAATTTTCATCACCAAGCTCATCAGGCATGCTGCTCCAGTCAACAAAGCCTTGAGTGAAAAAGCTTTGCTGATCTGGTTGTGCCACTGCTTGAGCAGCTGTTTGAGGTGCAACAGGTTGCACTTGTGCCTGGGGGACAGGGGTTTGAACATACTGAATTTGTGGGACAGTGGTTTGGATATAATGCACAGGCACAGGGGTTGCAGCATAGTGAGCAGTGTTAACATGGGTTGCAGGGGTATATTAGGTATAGTGAATAGTGCTTTGATTTTGTGGTCTAGGGTTTGATCTGGGATGAGTGATTATAGGACCAGTAGTTTGACTCCTGCATTCCCTAGCAAAATGACCTAGCCTATTGCACTTGTAACACTTGATTTTAGATTTATCCAACCCAACCCTTAAATTCCCATGTAACCCTGGGAATTTTCTAACTGTTCTTTTGTAGAATTTTCTTGTTCTTACACTAAGCAAAGCCAATTGATGCAAAATGTCCACCTCTTCTAAGTCAGTGGGATCAAAGTGTTGCAAATCATTGAGTTCAAAACACAAGTTATCTAACATCTGGTTTTCACAATTTGCAGTAAAAGCATAATTTGCAGAGTGAGGATCAGGGTTGTTAAAATTTCCACCAGCAGTTATATCAATGAAGTGATCATAACCCTGATCCTTACCACTGCTACCAGATTCTTCCTGACCAAAAAGAGCTGTGCTACCGACTGAATAATCATCAGCAACTTTGCCAGACTCTTGCAACTTCCTTTTCTGGTTCAACTCCCTTTCATAGGTTAGGAGTCTACCATGAAGTTGGGTCAGGGTCAGATCTTTGAACTCAGCAGAGTTTCTAGTAACAAAAGCTATGGTATCCCATTTTTCTGGTAGTGATCTAAGGAACCTGCTATTTTGAGTTGAATTTGGAAATGTTACTTTAACAAGCCTTAGTTCACTAATGAGACAACTGAATCGCTCAAACCGCTGAGTCAATGATTCACCCTTGATGTGACAAAATGTTTCATACTGCTGATTCAGAATTTCCCTATTGTTTTCAATGACTTATTCTGTTCCCCCAAACTGTTCCTTCAGCGCATCCCATAGCTCTTTGGCACTGTTATAGTGTAACAGTCCAGCATAGATCTCATTGGGTAATGCAGATGCTATGATGCTAAATGCTTTGGCATTGAGTTCGAACTTTTGAAAATCAGTTTCAGTATAGTTTTCAGTTGGTTTAGGAACGAACTTCTTTGCATCCTCAGCACTTGGCACCATAGGAACATGGGGACCAAAAACAACAGACCTCCAACATCCAGTGTTCTGTTGAGCAAGGATGTGACCCATCCTTCTCTCCCAGATGTTGTATTCATTCCGTTTAAGCATGGGTGGTTTAAAAAGCGAGCCAATGTTATTCTTATCATCTTGTGATTGTGACGTCATCCTGGTTGTTTTACAGGCACTGATTAATCAACTTTAATGGTGATTAAACCTTACTCTGTTTTTCAACAAACCGAACAAACTATCGATATCAACGATTATGAGCTGAACTATTTATGTCAAAATGATTGTTAAATCAAATTTGACAGTCCAAGCTCTGATACCAATTGTTGGATCTGAGTTTGGTTTTGATTGTATTTTACGTTTGAAATTAGAATGAAGATGGATGAGTTGTGCAGCGGAATTAAGATGGAAACAAACTTTGCATACAATCAAACGAGAGTATTGCTTTGATCAAACACTTTTCACAAAGAACCGAAAGATTGAATTTATTTCAATTACGATTACAATGCAATGTTTAATGCAAACTCCCCCTCAGCCAGAGCTCAGTGTTTGTTCGTGCAGAGAAGACGATTGTTGCAAAGAGCTAATAGAACAGTACAGAGACCTGTTCTATTTATAGGCACTAGCAAACCACTGAGCATCTAAGCTGACGTCACCATGAAAGTGACATCTAACCTCCTAAAAAACTCTAACCTCTGATCAATACAAACACTGTTATACTAACTACTGCTATTACATTTCAATACATAAAAGACATCTAATAACTGCTGCTTCCTTCCACTACTGTGAATCCAGCAGTACTTGTCCGGATCAGCAGTGCTTGACTCAAGGCAGCAGATTGAACAGCAGAGCTTTAGTCTTTCATCAGGCCTTTACTTGATCAGCAGTTTGTAGGTCAGCAGTTTGCACGATCAGTAGATAGGAGGTCAGCAGATGTTGAAAACCACTTTCAAGGGGAGAGACTTGTATGTAACATCTGCTTATTCTGGATCCACTGCTCTGATCCAGTTTTGGCTTTAATTATCTGTTCCTCTGGTAGGGTTCAATCCCAACAAGCCCGTTAGGGAAGCATTACCAGGTGCACATTTCAAATTTAATTGCACAGATAGTAATATGCAACAAATAAGTAGAAATTGAAAGTTGCATATGCAGATTAAAAACTTGGAAAAACCCGAATAGAAAATGTATTCGGGATATTGTTTCCAAGAGAAACAAATAGAGGCATTACTCACATAGGGCGTGATGTGAAAACTATAAAAAGGTCATGCGTGTCATGTGTTAATCGCTTACTCTGGCCAAGTAAGTAGTGGCATATGATACCATGAACTTCTTATAGCGGACACATTTACATCCGATGTAGTAAGGACGGGGTGAATGGGACAAATTAAAAAGTACCCAAATGAAACAAATGAACAAAATAGTTGATAATAATGCAAACGCACAGCCGGGTGACGGAAGCGTATTACATTAGTATAATGAGCCCGAGAGAAGGGACAAGGATTAATGTAAATGATGATATAAATGAATGATCAAAAGAAAATTCACGAAAATAAGTCATCTTGGACGAAAGGGCCATGGTGAACAAAATGGGCAAGTAAAACCAAAGTATAAATGATCCGCCGGGTCATAAAAACAAAGGTGTTGCCTACGCGAAAAGGATAATCAAGGTTGTTAACTTTAGTCGTAGTAAAGAAAGGATAACGATGATAATCGTCACTCATAATTAATAAGGCCGCCAATGGTGGTCACTTAAAGAATAAAAGACATGGTCGAATAAAAGCGACGGATTTTGCTAAGATGACCAAGTAAATCGAAATGAAGTCTTAATGCATACCGGAAGGGGTGCAATGATAACGATTTCGGTAAAACACCTGGTTGATGGGTAAGGAATTAAACACATGCGTAGACTGAGAAACAGGAACGCGTATGGAAGGTCAAAAGACTCGGGTTTTGGGTCATAACTAAAGGACGAGAAGATACTGCAAATAGAAATTTTGATAAATCACGTTCAACTATTTCAAAGCTGAACGGGTCGAACAAAGACTGAAGTTTGACATTCATAAGTGATGAATTTTCACACGAACAAGTCAAACAAATTTAATAAAGAATGACACTTGCTAAAGTAAGTAAGCGCGAATCGAATAAATAAAAGTGTGAAATATTAATAAACCTATGTAAAGGAGTTATAGGCGTTAAAAACATTAAAATAAAAGAACCCGGGTAATGGGACGAAAAGAAGTATAGGTAAGAACCGGTTAACGGTAAGTGTAGGGCAAACCGACGTATAATTGACAATAGAAATCAAGAAGTCGGAAAGATAATTCGAAAGAAAACAATGTAGCCTTAGACTACGGTCAAGGTCAAACGAAATCTAAAAAGTAAAGGCAAATAATTCTAAACATAAAAAGGGGTGCCTTAACGCCATATGCGTATATAAACGTATATACATTTGAATAAAAACTCGAATAAAAGATGATCTACGGGATCATCATAACCTACGGGATATTAATTAGTGTAAAGGTCTACGGGGCCAAAATGACCCACGGGTCATGAATTGAAGCAAAGGGATCATAAGGGCCTCGCCTTAAAGAGGTGAAAGCTTAAGGAAATAGCCTACGAGGTTAAGTGAAGGAACCTACGGGTCAATAGTGTAAGGTGAGGGAACTTATTACGAATCCCCGCGTAAAACGAGAACGGAAAACAATAAATTATGGGTTGTCAATTTTCTTGATATGAGTAATTGACATAGTTAAAGAGAAAAAGTTAAACTAAAAATTCAGTTTTAGTAAGAAATAACGTTTTAACAAATATGAATACTATAAGGCGAATTCGGAAATAACAAATATCAAAGAGTATGGGTTTTAACATCGATAGGTGCGAGACGATACATTCGAAAAGAAGAAGTATGATAAAGAAACGTCGAATTAAACTTAAACGTGACGTGACACACTCACGGACAAGAAAAGAAATATAGAAAATGGTCACGTTGTAACGTGAGTTACGAAGTATGAAGTGACGGCGACTAATTAGTCTAGCCGGTAAAACTATTCAAAGTTAAGAAAGCGTCATAACAAATACAAGCGCTTGTTAATATAACACAAACGCGGGATAGGCCTGTTAAAAGACTAACGAGACTAAATGGTTAAGTGACAACTCAGTCAATAAAGATGAAGGGGTTATGAGCTGTAAGTAACGGCCCGCGAGGCCTTACACATGAAAGACGTACGCGTCAGTATACATGAAAACTTTTGACCAAAGGAAACGGGAGCCTTGAAAACGAAACTAGGTTCGTTTGATTAAACCAATGAACTACGTAAATAAGGTTTCGGGGACGAAACCTCTTTAAGGGGGGTAGACTTGTAACATCCCAAAAACGGGTTTGGTAATCAAACCACGTTAATAGTAAAGACGGGTAAAATACTGTTAGTGGTAAAAATTAACCCGGTAAATATTAGGACTCAAATAAATAAACCAAATATTAATTAAAAAGGGGAATAAATACTTTGAGAAAACAAAGTATATAAAAAGGCCAAATTAACGGGACTTAAAACATAACGGGTTATAACTTCCCGAACCCGTTAAGGTAACTAGGAGTAATTAACCTAGATTAGTAGCATGTGATTAAGTAACTAATGGTGAGATATAGCTTCATTTGATCAAAATAAAACATGAGGGACTAATATGGACAAGTGGGAAACTTGTTTTATTAAAACAAAAAAAACACAACACACACTTGGTGTGTGTGTGCGTGTAATCGCCAGGAGAACAAAGAAAGGGGTTAAAAACCCTAGTTCAACAAATCCTCCAAATTGAAGCTCAAATCAAGCCCGAATCGTCTGCATGATTACAAATTCGTGATCACCTAGTCGTGGGGATCATAAGGTATGTAAAAATTTGATGATTCGTGAAGTTGCAAAATTTGAGTTAGCATCATAATTCACGACATATGTAAGGATTAGAGGAGCTATGGCTAAGTTAGTGATGTACACATGCTTAGGAACTAAACCCTAAGTGAAAATCATACATATGATGCTATGACTTGAATGATTTGGAGATTTCCTATATGTGTGTTAAATGGGTGTTGTAGAATGATGAAGAACACTAGAAATTTGATTATAAATTGAGTGTTATTTATTTACATGAGGTGAATCTAAATGTTATTATGCATACTAGATATATTAAACTTGCAAGAATTGTTTAATCTTGGCTAAATAGTTAGTCATGAAACTTGATTTTTGATTTTGTGAAATTATGCCCACTAGGTGTTTGTTAAAATGCCTAAACGAAGCTAAAATGTTGAAATTCCATGTGAAGTGTGCATTTGAATATGTTGATAGATCAATTGACTTTTAGGAAGTCAAACTAACCAATGATTTAATCGAGTGATAAAGTCGACATAAGACCCGTTAGATGGAGTAGTCATAATTGATAATGACTAATCTAACCATCTTATGAATTATGATGATAGTTTGACGCCTAACGAGCTAGGTGGAAGCTTAATGAGTGAACGGGTCAAACGAATCAAGAAGGAAAGGAAAAGCGTAATTTGGATGCGAGGTAAGTAAAGCTTACGCCCCTTTTCATTATTTACAAATTACATAATTGCAAGTATTGTATATGAATGCTACTAAGTGGTTGGTATAGGATGTTCCGACACGATTCAATGAGAGTCGGAACGAGAGGAAGATGGTAAGAAATCTTGAGTTATGGAAAAAGGGGTAAAATGGTAAATTAGTCATGTAATGACGAATAAATAAAAACGGTTTTTAAGCAAAACGAGTTCAAGGGAAAACCGGGATAGGTTTAAAGGGATGGAATGGTAATTAAATACCATCTCATGCGGACAAATGGTCAATTAGACTAAATGGGTCAAATGGTGTTGTTAACACCATTTGACAACAACAATTGACAATCGCTTGTTGAGTTTTGTAATCACAGGAAATAACATAAGCTTGCGTTGCTTTAACTAGAAAGATTTAACGCAAAAGTTATGTAAGCGGGTCAATACTTTGACCCGAGCCAGGTACGTATAAATAAGCCTTTGGTTAAACATACAATTTTTTTGGTCAAATATTTAGCGAAAGTCCTTCGTCGTAAAGTGAGGGACTAAAGTTGACCAAAACACCCTTGAAGGGTATATTGGGCAAACGACCCATAGGGGTTGTTTAGGAACTTACTTTAAGATTATGGAATCATTTAATATGAATAAAAGTCATAGGAATTTATATTCGTGGGTCAAATGCTCAAAAATGGTCATTTGCGTAAAATGATCAACCGATGGGTAAAATTGGGAAAAAGGGGTTCATTATGTTTAATCCGCCACAAAATTGTTGTGGTGGAATATTTGTAGTTAATTAGACGTGGAATTTCTTAGCATCAAAAGAAAAGCACAAGTTCTAGATTAAAATGCGTAAATACCCTTAACGTGTTAAAACAAGCATTTAAGCGTAAACGGGATTTTATTATGTAAGAAACCCGTGATTTGAGATTAATATGATAGGAGATATTGAAATAATGAATTTCATGAGTTTAAAGGTCAAATAAATAGGTTTGTGTGATAAAATCATGAACGGGTCAATATTTGGTAAAAAGGGTAGTAAGCCGAAGACTTAAAAATCTGAAATTATGTTAATCCGGATGTTGGATTTTAACTCCATAAGATGGAGAAATAAATTACGGACGCGTAGGAAAAAGAATCAGGTAAAACGGATTAAAAACGAGAGAGTTATGCTCGTTTCCGTGAAATCGGGTTATGCTGGGAATGTACAGCAACTGTTTAAGCAACATTCTGCTAAAAAGGGGGCTAGGCGTCACGCGACGCCCCTAGGCGTCACGCAACGCCCCCTAGTTTCGGAAAAACTTTATTTTTTTTGTTGTTTGACCCATGTAACTTGTTTAAACTTATTGTTTAACTATCAAAACTAACTTTTAAGTTGGTTTTGATCATAGGTGATCGCCAAGAGTGCCCGGATGAAGATCAAGCTCGAAGAAGAACCGAACACGATAAAGTTAAAAGCTTCCGCAAGGCGTTTCGTCCTATCTCTTAAACGATGAAATATTCATTACGATGTACTTTAACCTTTATTTGTAAAAATTTTAAATTAACCGTATTTAGAATAGTACATTTAATCATGATTACATACTTATTTTCGTAAACAATACGAAAATCTTAAAATAATAACAAGGGTGTTACACAAAATGACATGTACACGAGACACGAGAGGCCGAAAGCATTAATTGAACAAACAGAACTGAAATGAATACATCCAACTAAACCAAATCTAGCAGACGAGTATATTTAATCATGACAAGAAAAAACTAATTCATACATCATTGTCAATTGTGCAAGTCGATGAAATTAGTACTGAAGTAAAATGAAATGAAATGCAATGTATATTCAATCAAACAGTGTTTTAGATGATTACAGCGTTGGCTTCTTTTAGTCATAATCAATCAAACCTAAGTTCAAAACACCTACTAATCTTGCATTTCGACGTAAAAGCAACTGTGGCTTAAAAAGCTAACCAATCTATGAACCGGAAAGTAACACAATCCTCTGATCTCCAAACTTAATGAGCTAATCAAACCTCAAAACAGTTCAGTAGATATCATTGGCATTTCCTCTAATCAATGCAATCTTCGTATCTAAACTCAATTCAGACTAAATCTCTTATCGAAATCAATAAACACATAAACGCTATGAGAAGATCGCAAAACATACAAAACTTCACCATCTACATTCTACTTCACTCGAACTATACTTCAATTAAGTTAAAGAAAGTCAATCATAACATGTAGTCATGTACATTCTGAATCAGCAACGTTCGAGTTCATAGTAAAATGCAGTTTAATCAACAAAATTCCAAACTATGTGCAATCATACACCGTAAATTTGCCGGTATTGTAAATTTGTCGGTATACAAATTGTTAGCTTGTCTAACGTGTGATTCAAAAACATAAATAATCTAATAAGTTCATGTGATGAATCGGTAAAACCTAATTTCAACCAAAACGATTACCCCTAAATCAGACATACCAAAAAAAAGGTGATTTTACATAAAATTAACGGACATATTAAAAAAATTCGCAACGCAGAACCCGTTAAATATCAACAAATCAAGATAAAGGAAACTACACTATAAAGTTACATCAGTTTTACAACCATTGGTAATCACTAAAAGTGAAAAATCGTTATAATAAACCATATTGTCACAAGCATGAATTACTTTCTGTATAAGGAATTTGTTATTGCAATAAAAAGTCAATTTCTAATAAAAATTGACTTTGACAGTCCCCTAATGATGTTCAGTGTTCTACGAAACAACCACAACCTAATATTTATCGTGCAATTGAACTCATGCTTAGCTTTTCAACAACCAAAAAACTATTAATCGGAAATAGATGGTGGTTAAAAACAATCGAAAACATCTGAATCTATTATATGATGAACACCACAAACCCTAATTTCAACCAAAAAGATTACCTTTATTCTATCGGATCTTCACTTCAAATATCGTCGTTGATGATATTTTTAACCCTAAATCATAAAGAAAATCAAGATAAATTAATCAACCTTTTTAAACCCTAAATCGCAAACAACAAACTAGAATAAAAAATAATAAACAACTCGAACACAAATAGAAAGCACTTACCAAATCGCTGATGAGGTCATCGGAAGCTAACAGTTGCTATTCAATGTACGTCATTTCGCCCAATTCATTAAGATCCACTGTTAACAACATTCATTTCTAAAACCCTAGGTTACCAAATCGCTGATGAGGTCCTTCTCCTCTGCTTGAATCATTTCCGACCCCCACCTTAAAGAAACTTGTTGGGATTGAACCCTACCAAAGGAACAGATAATTAAAGCCAAAACTGGATCAGAGCAGTGGATCCAGAATAAGCAGATGATATGTATACAAATCTCTCCCCTTGAAAGTGGTTTCAACATCTGCTGACCTCCTATCTACTGATCGTACAAACTGCTGACCTTCAAACTACTGATCATGTAAAAGACTGATGAAAGACTAAAGCTCTACTGCTCAATCTACTGCCTTGAGTCAAGCTCTGCTGATCCGGACAAGTACTGCTAGGTTCACATCAGTGGAAGGATGCAGCAGTTGTTTAGATGTCTTTATGTAATGAAATGTAATAGCAGTAGTTAGCATAGCAGAGGTTGTATAGATCAGAGGTTAGAGTTTGTTAGGAGGTTAGATGTCACTTTCATGGTGACGTCAGCTTAGATGCCTCAGTGGTTTGCTTGTGCCTATAAATAGAACAGTGCTCTGTACTGTTCTATCAGCTCTTTGCAAAATCTTCTTCCTGCACGAACAAACACTGTGAGCTCAGGCTGAGGGGGAGTTTGTATTCAGACATTGCATTGTAACCGTTATTGAAATAAATTCAATCTTTCGGTTCCTTGTGGAAAATGTTTGATTAAAGCAATTCTCTCGTTTGATTGTGTGCAAAGTTTGTTTCCATCTTAATTCCGCTGCACAACTCATCCATCTTCATCTTAATTCAAACGAAAACACAATCAAAACCAAACTCAGATCCTAACAATTGGTATCAGAGCTTGGACAGTCAAATTTGATTTAACAATCATTTTGACATAAATAGTTCAGCTCGTAATAGTTGATACTGATAGTTTGTTCGTTTGTGTTGAATAACAGAGCAAGGTTTAATCACCATCAAAGTTGATTAATCAGTTCCTGTAAAACAACCAGGATGACGTCACAATCACAAGATGATAAGAATAACATTGGCTCTCTTTTTAAATCACCCATGCTTAAATGTAATGAATACAACATCTGGGAGAGAAGGATGGGTCACATCCTTGCTCAACAGAACACTGGATGTTGGAGGTCTGTTGTTTTTGGTCCCCATGTTCCTATGGTGCCAAGTGCTGAGGATGCAAAGAAGTTCGTTCCTAAACCAACTGAAAACTATACTGAAACTGATTTTCAAAAGTTCGAACTCGATGCCAAAGCATTTAGCATCATAGCATCTGCATTACCCAATGAGATCTATGCTGGACTGTTACATTGTAACAGTGCCAAAGAGCTATGGGATGCACTGAAGGAACAGTTTGGGGGAACAGAAGAAGTCATTGAAAACAATAGGGAAATTCTGAATCAGCAGTATGAAACATTTTGTCACATCAAGGGTGAATCACTGACTCAGCAATTTGAGCGATTCAGTTGTCTCATTAGTGAACTAAGGCTTGTTAAAGTAACATTTCCAAATTCAACTCAAAATAGCAGGTTCCTTAGGTCACTACCAGAAAAATGGGATACCATAGCTTTTGTCACTAGAAACTCT
>JARYGA010010289.1:0-34659 GCA_030545235.1 Helianthus tuberosus
AAACGTAGCATGCCCGACCCCTATACAGCATCTTCCCAAGCAAAAATCAAGATATCAGAAGGCTGAACACGCCCCGTGTCCATCGAACACGGGGCCGTGCCCAAGTGTCTACAGAAAAGACAAAGTTGTAGAAGCTTCTATTTCCCAACACGGGGGCATGCTCAGCTCAACACGGCCGTGGTCAACGCTAAGATTTGCATAATCCAAGCAAATCTTGATAGTACAGATACGCTTCTACACACGAGGTCGTGCCCAGCGGACACGGGGGCGTGGTCAACTAATACAGACAAACTGCATTAAATGAAGAAAGAGAAAGTGGATGGACACGGGGCCGTGCCCACCGGAAACGGGGCAGTGTCCGGGCCTCTGTGCAAGATATAAATAGGAGTGCTTGGTTCACTTCAAAGGCATCCCTTGACAAACCACCTCTCTCACACTTCACCCACACTCCACCACCATCACAACACCCTCATCCACCACCATCATCCATCATCCATCATAGAGTGTGTGTAGTAGTCTCGGGGTCCAAGATTGATAGTAAGAGTTCTTGACAATCAAAGGCCATGTTTGCCTAAGTCTCTTACATCACTTGGTGAAGACAAGCATTTAGTGTAACACTTTTGTTAATCTTTTTGCACTTTTTATTTGGTTTTGTATTAATGACTTTAATAACTAGTTTCTTATGTTGAAGGTGAAACTTCCTTATCATTTGTCTGTAGTGTCTTGGCATTTTTTTACTGTCTATATAAAATAAAAGATTTACACCATTCATATCTCCACGGTCTATATGGAGATATGCTGGCTACCTGGTCGGGGGTTAAGGGAATGGTTTGGTAAGGTTCTTGCCTTGTTCAGTGTATATATCCTGCAAGGACCTGGGTCATGCTTACTAGGACCTCCTTCAATACCCATTGGTTTTGGATGGCAGGGGTGCGAATGGCTTGATCCCCTCATATGTAAACTACTATTAATACATTAACCCGGCTACTTGGGATTGTATCCCTGCTGACTCAAACCACTTAGCCGAGGGTAACGTCACCTTCAAAAGAGGGGCCTACCACATTACGCATTAATAACTTAATTAATTATCTGCCAATAATCCAACCCTTTAGGATTGTATCCTTGCTGATTCAAACTACTGGGTTGAGGGTAACGTCACCTTCAAAAAAGGGGCCTACTACTATAACTAAGATAATCTCTTAAAAAGTGCAAAAGTGCGGAAAACATCAAAGGTTACATTAAATGTGTGTCGGATCCAAGTGATTCATCTTATCTATCTGTTTTTATTTTATTTTTATTTTTCATCATTTTTAGTTTTTATTTTCATGTTTAAAACTTTTTCTAAACTTTTGATTTGATTAGACGTTGAGTATAAACCGGTACTAAAAGCTCTTGTGTCCTTGGACGGCCTCGGTATCTTACCAACGCTATACTACGCTCACGATGGGTGCACTTGCCCATATGTGTGTTTAGTGTTAGTAGAATATGGTGTTTTATTAATTTAAAACTTGACTAAAGTGTTAAAAAGGGCTTAAAATATACATAAAAATTATACCACACACTACGCACATCACGAGGCTTAGCATCTTTCTTTTGGAAAAGATAGCGCAAAGCCGCATGATCGGTGAAAACTATGGTCTTTGAAAGTACAAGGTATGAACGGAACTTATCGAAAGCAAAGACGACGGCTAGAAGTTACTTCTCGGTAGTGGTGTAATTCTCTTGGGCGTCATTGAGGGTTTTACTCGCATAGTAGATCGGTTGAAAGTGATTCTCCCGTCTTTGACCCAAGACCGCCCCGACCGCGTAGTCGCTCGCGTTACACATGAGCTCAAAGGGTAAGCTCCAATCAGAGGATACAAGAATGGGTGCAGTCACGAGTTTCTCTTTAAGGAAATCGAACACTTGAAGACACTCCTTATCGAAGACAAATGGGACGTCCTTCTCAAGGAGTCGAGTCATGGGGCGAGTAATCTTGGAAAAATCCTTAATAAAGCGCCTATAGAAGCCCGCATGACCTAAGAAACTACGAATGGACTTAACACTAGTTGGTGGAGGAAGCTTACTAATTGTATCTATCTTGGCACGATCTACCTTTATACCGGCTCTAGAAATCTTATGCCCTAAAACAATCCCCTCCGTAACCATGAAGTGACACTTTTCCCAATTAAGCATCAACTTCGTCTCAACACACCTCTTTATCATTCTCTCAAGATTACCTTAACATTGATTAAACGAATTGCCATAGATCGAGAAATCATCCATAAAAACCTCCATAGAACTCTCAACCATGTCTTGAAAGATGGCTATCATGCATCGCTGGAATGTAGCCGGAGCGTTACATAATCCAAACGGCATGCGTCGGTACGCGTACGTGCCATATGGACATGTAAAGATCGTCTTCTCTTGGTCTTCCGCCGTGATAGGGATTTAGAAGTAGCCGGAGAAACCATCAAGGAAACAATAGAATTGTTGCCCCGCGAGACGCTCTAGCATTTGGTCGATAAATGGGAGTGGGAAGTGGTCTTTCCGGGGGCGTCATTGAGCTTTCGGTAGTCAATACACACACGCCAACCGGTGACCGTACGAGAAGGGATAAGCTTGTTTTTCTCGTTCACGACAACAGTCATCCCCCCTTCTTGGGGACGACTTGAATAGGACTCACCCAAGAAGAACCAGATATGGGGTCAATCAAGCCAGCTTCCATCAACTTCAATACCTCTTTTCTAACTACCTCCTTCATGTTGGGATTAAGGTGTCTTTGAGGTTGCATCACCGGTTTAAACTCATCTTCCATAAGAATACAGTGGGTACAAAAAGTAGGGCTAATCCCCTTAATGTCGAACAATTTCCAAGCAATAGCCTCCTTGTGCTCCTTTAGCACCTCAACTAATTTCCCTTTCTCCTCCTCAATCAATTTAGAAGAAATAATGACGGGCACACTTGAGTTCTCTCCTAAGAAAACATACTCTAGATGTGACGGAAGGACCTTAAGCTCTAGAGGTGGAGTATCTACGGGTTTACTCTCACTCTCTTCCTTATTCTCACAAAGCTCTAAGGTTTCGGGAACCCAATTTGAATCTACCTCCTCACCCTCATCAACCAACTCCTCTTCAACTACTCCCTCACTAACTAGATCGGCTCCACTAATGAAATCTATACAACGATCAACGCAAGAGATGAAGGAATCTAAGAAGTAAACGGAGTGACACGGACCACCAGAATCATCACTACCACTAGGGTGTTGCATGGCTCTATGTATCTCAAAGGTGACTATCTCATCGGCCGCACGAAGTGAAATCTTACCGTCAAAGACATCGATGACTGCCTTTGCGGTGCAAAGGGATAGACAACAAAGAATGATCGAAACTCTCTCATCGGCCTCCATATCTAAAACTACAAAATCTACGGGAAACAAGAACTTATCTACCTTAACAAGAAAATTCTCTATGACTCCACGAGGATACTTGACCGAGCGGTCGACCAAGGACAATGATATACGCGTGGGTGTAAGCTCTCCTAACCCTAGCTTCTCATAAATAGAGAATGGCATCACGTTGATGCTAGCACCTAGATCGGCTAAGGCATGAGCTGGGGTAATGGCGCCCCCGAATAAGCATGGAATGGAATGGTGAATGTTCCCGGGTCGGTCACCTATCCTATCCTTACGCTTGAGAAGGTCCTTAAGGAATTTGGTGTATTTGGGCATGGACTGTAAGGCTTCCAATGAAAGGAAGGTTGATCTTTAATTGGTTGAACATTTCTAGAAATTGCCCATATTCCTTAGCATATTTTTGATGCTTAAGGCGGGCGGGGTATGGGACGCGTGAATGATCAACTAATGGTGAAGGCCTAACCCTTATGGGACGTTTTTCAACACTCTTTTCTACTTGAGGCTCCTCGGTGTGTGTGGTACTTGCTGGGTCTAGCCTAATGTGCACCTTACCGGGAGTCTCCATCTCTATCTCCTCATCAACCTCTTCCTCTTCTTCTACTTCAATACTCTCTCTAACTACCTCTCCTAAACTCTTTCTACTACGGGTGGTGATTACTCTTGCAGAATGGTTAGCTGGGTTAGTGTGAGTGTTACCTGAAAACTAACCAGGAGGGTATTCTTGTAACTACTTAGCTATACCACCTACTGTTCTCTAAAGATCTAAGAGCGCAAATTTTTTATTTTTAATATGAAGCTCTTGATTTTTATTTATCTGCTCTTGATTTTTAGCAAAATTACCAAATTTAACTAGGGTTTTCTGGGTAACCTGGTCCTTAACTACTAAATGAGCAAGAAGCTCCTCAATCCTCCCTAGGCTACCCCCTGAACCCTTATCGCTAGTCTGACTCTCTTGATTTGATCCCCCACTATTAAACTGACCCCTTGAACCTGAACTACTAAACTGACCTCCCTGACCTGACCCTCCACTAGTGTTCTCCCTATTCTGATACTGACCGGATGGAAAACCAGGAGGATTACCGGATGAGCGAAAATTATTATTATTATGCCAGTTGGAGTTATAATTAGGGTTATTATTATTATTGAAACCTCTAGATTGACCTGCAATATACTCTACCTGCTCAAGTGTAAGTGTGTGACAATCTATCGTATCGTGGCCTCCCCTACACACTTCACATCTATCTACCTTTTTCTTAATCTCATTAAGCTCCTGTTTGAAAGTTTTCTCCATCCTATCTAAAGCAGCAGCTCCTGATGAGTCCAAGCCAACTTGGTGTACCCCTCAAGCGGCCAAGGAGGTACTAGTCATAGGAATGGAAGTCCTTTTGGTAGCGCTATAGTCCATGTCGGAATGGGCAAAACTCTCAAATAAATCATTGCACTTAACTACTGTCTTTTTACCCATGAGTTGCCCTCCAGCAGATGTATCAAACCGGGCTTTGATCTCGGGGGTGAGACAATTGTAGAACTTTTCTACGAGTGCCCAATCCGACAACCCATGCTGAAAACTACGAGAAATCAAGGTTTGGAATCTCTCCCGGGCCATGTGGTAAGGCTCATCAGGCTCCATCCAGAACGAATGGATCTGATCACAGAGATGAGATGCTTTGGCGGGTGGGAAATATTTAGCAAAGAAAGCATCTCGTAAACTGGCCCACGTGGTGAAAGTACCCGCTAGTTGCGAATCAAACCAAACGGCTGCGCGGCCGGCGAGAGAAAATGGGAAAACCTGAAGGTATCGGGCATCAAGATTCACACCTTCGATAGAGAAGGTGCTACACAGGCGGGTAATGTGATTAATATGGGCAGGGGCATCCTCATCATCACGGCCGTGGAATTGGCACGGATTAGTGATGGCCGTCATGATGTAAGATGGGATTTACTAGGACCTATCATTGTTGATGTTTGGAAGGGTGATGGGTGAAGTAGCACCGGTGAAACCGGTGGTGGCTTGTTCGTAAATGGTGTGGTTATTGGCCATTTGGGTATTGGGTGTAGGACTAGGTGTACGGGAACGAGAAGGTGGTGGGGAATTGTGGGGTGACGACTTCGGGGTGAAGTCAAAGGCTGGTGGTTTAGATTGGAGTGTAGAGTCAGAAGTGGCTGAAGATGAAGTAGAAGATTTACTAACCTTTAAACTAGAAGACGAGAAGGCAAACTTGTCGATCGACGGCTTCGGTGATCCCTGAGAACGTGTATGGGGCATTCACTGCAAAACCGAAAATAAACAAGTAAGACGACTCTAACAAAAGACTCTAAAATAAAAATAAAAAGACACTAGAACTATTTAGACTCCTACGACTAAAAAACACACAAATAGCACGTAATAATATCAGATAAAGTCCAAACAAAGTAATCAACATAATTGCCAAGAATCACCGGCAACAACGCCAAAAACTTGATGTGCTAAAAAGTAGTTTAATAAAAGTAACTAAATTAACCTAATTCTAGACTCTAAGTAATACTCTAGACTCACTAAGACACACTAAACTACTAACCGGCAAGTGTACCGATCGACTCTAGTATAGCTAATGTAAGTCCGGATATCAAACTCACGAGACTCTAATTAATTACGCTAATGACCTTATCTAGACTGACTCTGACGCGACACTTAACTATTTTTATGTTTTAAGGGGGGGGGGGGTTTCTAAAAATCCTAATAATGCAATTAAATAAAGTAATTAACTAAGTTAACTAAACAAATTACTTCGGACTTTACTTAGATGGTGGAAACACTACCTAGACTGGAATCCTGATTGCCTTTAGTTATGATTTTGTTTGGAAGTTGTTTACTATGGAACCAGGATCATAAAGTTCTCACCTTTCGAGAAATCTAAAGGACTCCTAACCCTTCTCAAGAGCATGCAATGACACCCTTGAGGTTGTTTAGATTACCGGTTATTAGACTCTTTTTCAAGATACCTAATGGATTTATGATAGTATCCTACGAGGCTCACTCCCTATCAAGATCTAAACCAAGGATAGACTTGTTTTCTCAGTTAGACTTGCTAGACATTAGCCAATTGGTTTACTCCTAACGAAGCTCCTACCTTTCAGTTTAATGACTTAGACCTAGCAATAACCTCGCACCTTTCAGCTATTGACGATTAGTAGACCACTTGATTTTATGAGATTACCGAATATTAGCTCTAAGGTTTATTACGTAATTCAACCCTAAAGATTAAAGATTTATTATGTGATATAGATACTCACCAAAATCTAAAACCTAGCACGACTCTATTATGTGCTAAAGACCATCACCAAGAATCATACGAAGCAATAATCAATATTCAAACCAAATCAAGCACGCATACACATCTAACCGATAGAACAAGTCGTTTACAATTCATAAATAATCCATAGCATTCATAAATCCATAATAATAATCAAAACTTAAGCAATCATTCATCCAAGTCTAGGTAGTTATCAAGTTTACCCAATCAAAGTCATGAAAAACATCAAACACGAAGTATTAACAAGAACACGAAACATGACGGTGAAAGATAGACGAAAGTAAAGACACCGAATGGAAAATACGTGACTGGAATGATTCCCAAGCTTCGTATCTTCAACCGGTAGCTCCACGAACTCGAAAACGCTCCAAAAGATCTATTAAATTCGTCCAAAGCTTGCTTGATTCGTAAGTTGTAGGGTTTTGTTGTTTATGTTCAATATATATATACGATCCTGATCTCACAAACAAGAATTTCGGCCAAATACACCCGTCGCGTAGCGCGACGGGTAAGTGCCCCTGTGGTCGCGTAGCGCGACAGCGTGAATAACAAATATTAATTTTTAATGCTCGCGGCCCGCCACCATCAACTCCTGAGGATGTCGCGCGATGCAACTGATCATTTTTCATAGACTCTTTCATTTTTGAAGCAGTTTCAGCATCCCAATGATCCGGAATCCATTCTAACTCCAAACTCAGTTGTTTACTCTTCGTTTTTCAACACTTTCAGCACCAAAGACCTGAAAGCACCAAAACGAATCAAAGTAACGAAATTCTACCTAAATCTAAATAAAACAAATACGAAATATGTACAAACTTTACATGATAAATGGATGTATTTTGCAATATATCAATGATTTTATTGGAGTTGTAGACTTTGAACAAGTCTACAATGATTCAGACAAATGAAGTGTTAATTGAGATTACCTTGAATATGATGATCTCAATTTATCATATGGGACCTTGAATTGAATATATATTGTGAACAAGTTCAAACAATTGAGCTTGGTTCGGACATATTCCAACCATGGATATATGTGTTTGACAAGAAATGGTTTCAATGAAAATCTGGTAAGTAACTTTTGAATAGGAACAGAGTTTTCCAAGAAATTTGTTGACTCGATATCAAAAAGTCAACGTTTTTGCAATAATGCAGGTTATCAAGGTTTAAAATGAGTCCAACGAAATAATATTCGAACTCGTGAATAAATAATCTTTTGAAGTGAAATCACATGCGTAACAAGCAATGCATGTGCGACATAGGAATTTGTCAAGAGATGAGACAAATGAGTGTTGGCTTTATGAAACAAAAAATAAAGACCTTTTATTTATAAAACTTTGATCGGAATCAAAAGTCAACTAATACTTTTGTACAGACAAAACGTACGGGTGCTTATGTTAGAAGTTGTTGTTGCCTCCAGTGTCGTAAATATTTATGCGATCTCCTTAGCTTCATCGGGGGTTATAGCCTTGTTATCGGGTGCCTTAGATAACTTCAGGCAGTAGGGACGAATATGCCCTGGTTCTCCGCAATTGAAACAGATGTTAGTTTTCCTTCTACATTCTTTCTCGGTATGTCCAGTCTTCTCGTAGAAGTTACAGCCGTGTGTCTTCTTAAAATGACGTCTCCCTGAATGCTTTTTGTTATAGTTGTTGTAGGTAGGTTGCGTGATTGGCGATCCACTTCCTTTATTCTGATCGGATTTTTCAGAGCGGAATTCCTTATAAGAGTAACTATAGGTTGTGGTTTTCTTTCGTTTAGAAGATGGAGTTTTGATACGAACATCATGACCTCCATTGATACTAGGGCTAGGTTTGAAGTGACGAGTATGCTTACAGTGTGTAGTAGGATTCTTGTTTATAGGCATAGAAATTTTAATAGCTTCAATGATTGAAGGTATGGCATTAGATATTCCTTGAGTTATCATATTTTCTATAGTACTTTTATCCCAAGAATTTTCATTACTAGCCTGAATTTCTTGATTACATGCTATTTCCTTTGACATCTGAATTACAAACATTTTTCAGATATTAATATCACAAAACTAAACAATCAATTTAGACATGTTTTGTTGCTCATACAGTATTAGCACAACTAAAAAATCATACCTATCAGTATTATGCGTTGATATATATATATATATATATATAGAAAGTATATCGTACATTACGGCTTAACGTACTTCACGTACGACAATGTGCGTGATTTGTTCTATAACATGCGTGATTAATGTTTTCAATATGCGTGATTATTGTGTTTCAACATGCGTGATTTTGGATTTTTGAGTTATAACGTGCGTGATTTTAAAATGAACGTGCGTAATTACCTGTCGTACGTGATGTACGTTAAACCGTAATGTATGTTAACCTTCCTCTATATATATGTGTGTGTGTGTGTTATATTATCATTTACTTTCATTATATATGTTTTATCAAAATATAAGGAAAGTATTATATTATATGTTGTTCCCTTTTCGTCGTAGTTACGAGCGAGTTTTTCTTCTAGATTACGGCTCAGTGTTTCACTAATAATGGTTTGTATTTTATCAACTTAGCTTATATTCTCAGGGCTCATGGTGTGATTTGTATTCAGAATGGTTGGTGGAAATTACGGTTGTGGCTAGAGGTAAGGGTTTTGTAGGAGATTCTGAGATTTCCAGTCATTGGCCCTACCGTTGCTTCCTTGGATTTGGTGCTAATACAAGTATCTTTAGAGTTTCTTTCGGGTTAAATGCAGATATTGGTTAAGAATTTATCAAAATAGATTTTGAGTAAACAGGTAGGTTTGTTTCTTCTGCTATATAAAAGCTTGTTTTTTTCTACAGAAGATATTTGATTATATTATATACTATCAAGAAATTTTGTCATGTATATGCATACGTATAACATTTCAGATTTCCTGTAATATATTACTAAAGTGTTTTTATAAAAATTCCAATTATATAACTGATGGTATTAACTATCCTGTTTATTCTCATAACTTTATTTATTCTTTTATAGTAACAATAGTAGTATATACGAATTTCTGTTAAATTTATGGAACATAATATTTTGGAAAAAGGATGGGTAACTAAAAGAAATAAATTAATATATGTTAATATTTGAACTGAATGAATAGTGGCTAAGAGGTGAGTCACCTCTTTTTCGTGGACTCACCTGCCTGCCTCACCTTTTCTACACCACGTCTGGAAAGGTCATTAGACGGTGGAATTGTGCCTGCCACGCGTCACATGTGAAGCCCAACATATAAAACCCTTGACCAATTACGCCCCTCACACAGCGCCGATTACACGTGAGAGAGAACGATGAGAGAGATCAGAAAGAGGGAGAGAGTGACGGTAATGGCCATGTCCACCCACCAGCCGGCCTACACCAACGATTAACAACTGCAGTGACGATAGAGAGGGAGTCACGGGCCTGAATGGCGAATAAAAAAACAACGGGCGGTTTGAGAAGTATGGTACGGTGATTAGGGTTACCGGAATGTATACAAGATGCGGAGGTTTCGCGATGGTATACGAGTGTGAGACCTGACGACGGTGGCGAAGGGGATTTGGTTCAACACGGCGGCGAGGACAGTGGGGATTAGTGTTCCGATGACCCTGTTGGTACTCCGACGAGCACCCCCATGCTTGAATGTCAGTTTTTCAGTCAAAGTAGAAACAACCATGGTTAGATACACACCTCCAGTGAGCCTGGGTTGCGACGGTCAACCCTCCGACGAAGCACATGCGAAGTTCAGGTCAACCCTCTTTACTAAATGTTCTGTTTGAGGTTCAGGTCGGGGATCCGAAGGTATTACGCATAACCCGACAACTTAGTAAATTTTTATTTCGCCTATAAATTTCGTGTGTGACATAAGTAACCAACTTAGAAAATTATTTATCACCAAGGCTTTTATTGTGATCTGTTTCTGTTATATCGTACACAAATTTGATATTCCACATGATTCACATGAACATAAATCATGGAAAATTGACAGTGTGAGATATGTTTTTGATAAACAATTAGCTTTACGGGGGGTAGTCTACACAATTAATTGCATAAAATTCAAATGAGCATTCGGGTACTATGCTAGAGTGATCAATCTTGGGCAATCTGCAACGGTTGTTCAGCAAAGAAATTTAGAAACTGCAAGTATGATGCTTAGGTAGGACGGCTTGCACTAACGTACTTGATTTGATTTCAGAACTCATGTGATAATTATATCATCTCTTTTGCAGCCATGCACATGCCGTCCTTGACCCTAAATCAATCTCCTGAATTAGACGAACACTAGATCGATATTCAGTATCGTCTTCATCACAACTCAGCGTTCAGTTCACCTTTGATGAAGGTAAACATCATATTCCCTTTTGATAATCTTTATGCTGATATGCATACGTGTTTCTCATTTACTCAATTCAATCATGTTTATGCAGCTTATCATCTCTTTGAATCTCAAATTGCATTTAGGTAAAAAAAAAACGTTTCACATCTTCATAACTTTTTTAATTGTAATTATGTGATTTTGCATATATGGTCCTCGACTTGCAGCTTGCGAAAATGGGTTCGGTATGTTGTCTACAGGTTGCGCTAAGCGGTCCTAAATTGTTTTTGGTTGGCTTTGGTTTTGATTGTTTGGAAATGTATATTTGATTGGAAAGTCGAACAGATGAAAGCTGGGAAAAATGTTTTGCCATATGTGACAAAGATTTGGGTGTCTCTTTTGGTTAGTAAAATTGTTTGGTTGTTTAAAACATTGCTGGTGAAAGTGTCATTCAAGAATCTTTGTTCAACCAGTATGTGATTGGGACACTTACGGGATCACCGTTTATTGACCCTTAACAAGAACGCGAATAGGAGGATAGAGCGATTGAAGAGGTTCAAAAGCTACAGAACGTGGGAGGCAATTTCCAGCCCGATCTGAAGGCGAATATATTCAAGAAAAGTGGAAGGTTTATTTGTTGGTACTCCAAGAACCAACACCAGCACTCCCATGGCTGGTACAACTGGTAAATTTTCCAAATCTAAAGAAAGCCGATGAGGGGATAACTATTGATCACCTGCATAGGTTAATTAATCAGAAGAATATATTGTCTTGGAATATGAAATGGTTGATGAATATTGTTCGTACAGGTGTATTGTCGACTTTAGACGACCAATTGCAGGGTGCGAGGGGGGATGAAGATGAGTTTGCGGTGCAGATCACAAACGATAAGCAGGCAAAAGTTGTAGCCAAGCAAATATTCCTGAATGTTGCTAAACATGATTCCCAGTAAGTTCTCTTGATCTTAATTTAATGTTGCTTTAATCGATTTGTTTTTCAAACATTTTCGACTGGTTGATCATGTTTTGTGTTGTAAACATATGATAAATAGATTTGTAAATGAGCAGAGCTACAATCGAGTTACGCAATCGAGTTACTTGAGATTGTTCTCGATTCCAACCGAGCTTAAACATGCCCGTGCGTGAGCTTGAGCCTAGATCAACTAGGATTTTGTCATATTTTCTGAATATAAACATGTATGTAGGCAACCTTTAGTTGTTTGCCACGGCTGTAGTTATCTATATGGGTTGTTACAAAAATTTATTACAAATTCTTTTTTCAAAACTTGTCCCAGCTCTAACCTCTACTTCGAGGACACAAAAATACACATAAACTATCACATCTCTTGATGAAGGCTTTATAAATATCAGTGGTACATTAATCAAGTGGAAAGAGGCCATGGTAACATGTTTATTTTATGTTCATCAATGTATTTTTCTAATAATACGATGTTAGCGTTTATTTTTGTTTTTGAAGGGACTCCCAAATAGGGTTTCACATGAAAAGACTTGAAAGAAATGGCCCCATGAGGATGACTGGTTAATAAATATGATTTATCTTTTTTTTTTTTGTTGCCACAATAAATTAGTTTGTTACACTGCGGCTTATGTTGAAGGTTTAACTGGGGATTGTTCTTGCAAGTACTGATAAGAAGATGAAGATGAGGACCATGACAACTAAATGCATGCAGGGTTGTTTTGCCTAAGATGAAGATGACGACCACGAGAACTGAATGTGTGCAGAGCTGCTTAGCCTAAGATGAAGTACCTAAAAGCACGCCTCGACAACAAGAAAGTTTAATTGGGAATTATAGAATCTTTGGTTATTATTGTAGGTTATGATAGTAACAACTCATGAAGGGGTGCTAGAAGAATTGGCCGATAAAGGTTAATTGCTCTCGGTACATATTTCATTGATTACAAAAAACTTATCTTATGATTTAAATCTTAAATTTATAGTACCAGCAACAACACGAACCAACTGTTAAATCAGGATTAGTTGAAATAGACACACTTTCTTTGCAAAACAGGTTAGTTCCCCGCCGCAACGCGCGGGTGGGAACAACCTAGTTTAATGAAAATGTAAATCTTCTAGATTTATTTGAAAAAAAATTATTTTTAATCATAGGGTTAAATCATATTGGTTGTAAAATATTAGGACTAAATTCTGAATTTATCGTATTTATTTATTTATTTATTACTTTAGATAATATAAAGATTGGCGCGTATTTAGTAGTGAAGTAGTATTCATGTATTAGAATACATATATATACGATTCCAATGTTGTTTAAAAGTACTATTAAATGGTAAAATTTCTTAAGCTATTTCCTGTTGATATATATATGTTACATACATATATCTTAAATCATATAGTTATACAATACCAAATGTTTTAGTATATATTTCTATTTTGTATGAAATATCATTCATTTCATCAATTACAGGTTATAAAATGTATAAAATATTTTATATATATTTGCACACTTTCCATGTGGATGTAAATGTACATGTGTTTATATGGGTATAATATAACAAAAGCGTATGCAATATAATAGTTTCATAGTGTTATTATGAAAATCCTGTTTTTAATTATTGTATTTAAACAATAAACATGTTTTAAGTATGCTAAGATATTATATTTTAACAAAATTAATATAATTATATGTTTCGTCGAAACTTTGACAAAAATATATATATTTAAGTTGAGTAAAATTCTAGGTTATATTATTAACCATAAAACATATTACTTGCATCGAATAATATTTTATATTATGATAATTCGGAGGTATCATACCAGGATTGTGTTATCTTATATTAATATCTTGATTAAGATATTAATGTTAGTATCATAAGGTTATAAGATTTATATTGAATTATATTCATATTCATATCAATATATGAAAATGATATATATATATACACACACACACCATATATCACAAACTTTAATATTAATATATTATTAATATATCCCCTTTATATATTTATAATATGAAACATAACATAACTGTAAGATACAAATAAGGGTTACACATACTGAGAAATTAAAATGACATAAAATCATTTAGGTCTAGTACATGAATTGCACTATCTTAATATTTACATTATGATTTTATTTTCACATAATAACACATAAGATATTAATTTCCTAACATAAATGTTTAAGGTTTAGGTATTGGAAGAACACCTAAAGGGCTTAAACTAGTGGCATAGCTCTGATACCACCTTCTATCACAACCCCCGACCCCACCCTGGGAGCGGGAGCCACGAACCAGTCAGATGGTATCGGTGTTTATTAAATATACAGCGGAAAACTTCCATCAGGACCGTAGTTATGAAATATTTATCAGAGTTTAAAACACCATATTTTATAACAAACCAGTGGGGTAAAACCCGAGTTTCATTTGAAATACATTTATAGGGATAATCCCTAATTATTTGAAAACGAAGTCTCCTTTTTATTTAGGTAACTTTGATAGCCACTTTTCTAAGCCTTCAGTGCTCTCCAACTGGCTTCTATTGGCTTTACACTAAGTTACCTGAAACGCGTTTTAAAAACATTTTATCTGCAAGAAATACTGGTGAGTGCATCCCGGTTGAATCAAAACTGTTTTATAATCTTTACAGTATTGAGGGCATCCGCAATTACATTTTATTATATCTACTCAATTACTCATTCAGTACTGTCAACACCTGACTTGTGGGTCATATTACTCATTGGCTAACTCTTTGTCCAATGGTAACGTCTTTCAGTAATGTATACAAAACCCCAACTTACCGGCAACAATTGTAGAATTACAAATACTCAATTACTGTTAAGTGTAATTTAAAACATTTGAGGTTTTGGTAAAAAGGTGACAAAAAGAAGATGTACACACTTTGTAAACTTAGGTATATCTACGGGCTTCTTGGCAATACTTCTGGTTTATACTCTATTAAAATTTTAACAATGCACACGTGTTAGTAAAATAACCCAAATCACATTAACCGTACAACTCGAGACAGAACTCCAATGAATGAGTCAGGCAGAGTCTTGACATGCATTACGGATTCCTAGATCAATTGGGTGTAACACGGGACAGAACTCCAATGACTGAGTCAGGCAGAGCCTTGACATGCGTTACGAAAATTCTAGATCAACCGAGCAGGGTAACGAATACCTGATCGGGTTATAATACTTACAATGCGGTAGAGCTTCGCTAATAGGGGGTATTATTCCAGAGATTTGACTATTAGAGAATTGAGAGAGAAATAAAATTCTGAACGATTTGGAATGAGGCAGGAGGCCTCCTTATATAGGCTGGTCGGAGGGCGAGTCGCGCCCCGCGACGCCCCCTAGCTTCTCCTTTGCGGCCCGCGAGGGAGCTTAGGTCAGTTTGAGGGTTGCTGAGTCAGCACTCTAGTCTCAACGCGTGTCCGACACATGGCAACAAAGGTGATCAGCACGTAAAGGGGCTTCGCGCCCCGCGAGACCTACGACCGAATGGGTCGCGACCCGGATTATTTGTTTTGTTTGATTTTTATTAATATGAAGGTTATACGGATTCGTTTATCGCATACGGGGTGTATTTAAGGACATCTAGGGGTCATTTTCGAGGGTTGTCATAGGCTACCCCGCTCCGCCTGCTTCCAACGGCTACCCCGCATACCCTTACGCTGCGCAGCAGCATCAACCCTCCTGCTTCAACAACTACTACTCCAACCCCCTTGCCAATCGCCTTCATCATCTGGCTCGTCCTCCGTCCCCAAGTCCCTTAATTCAGTCTCCAAACCCTAACCAGAGACTTCCCCTGGGATTTCGCATATCCAACAACTACACAACACATAGTAAAACTACAACAACACTAAGACTAGAAATTTGAAATTTAGAAAGCAGAAAAAAACATATTGTCGGTATCGAGAAGTTGAAGACGTTTCTGGTTTAACCGTTGTCGAAGAGAGTTTACAGTTTCCGTTGCAGCGATGTGGCGTTGTTTGAGCTCCGAAACAGACATGATTTTACTGAAATGTATGCTCGATTATCGGCATTCAGGTGAGTGAGTGTGTGATGAAATTGGATTATTAGCGTTTTTAAAAGTGAGTGTTTGTGTGGGAAAACGAAAAGGAATTTGGGGTTGTCGTTGACTGTTGTGCCGCCGTTTGTGCTGGGTAAGAATAACGAGATGGCGGTGGAACTTTGGGTGGTGGTGATGTGATGGCAGTGGTGCCCCAGATTCTACAGAGAGATAGATAGGGTTGAGGAAAGAGAGGGTTGAGGAAGGAGAGTGAGATTTGGAAGAGATAGGGAGAAAAAGGGTTTTTTATTATTTATTTAAGTGTCTAGGGTTAAATGACTAAAATACCCTTATGTGGGGTCTACTTGGTTAGATTTAACCATGAAAACTAACAGAGTTATGGCTAAAGGACGTAACGTGCAAGGTTTGCAAACATCGAGTACGTTTTTTTGTAGTTTTTGAAGACAAATAACACACTTTGAAATCTGATGTCAACATAAAGGACGAGTTTTTGTAATTTACTCTATCTTTTAATACCTAACTAATTTTATTCACATGTATTTACATGGTTTTCATAATTTATTCAAAAAGCTAAATTAAATATAATTTTAAAAATCATAAAAATCAACTTGCCTCTACGTAATAATGGTGTGATGGCTATTGAAATGTCTACCAAATTTTTTTTAAAAGTAAACTTCATTCACAAACAAAACGCTACCTCAAACCGAGGCAGCCCCACAAAACAACCAGTTACATATTTACAAATCTACACTAATCCGACCAAAGGACAGACCCTTTTTTGGATCTTGAATTATACCACAAAAAACCAACATTTTTAACCTCCCTAATAATAAACTCTAAACTCACCGGTTTGTTATTAAATCTCGCTTCATTCCTCATTCTCCATAAGCTCCAGCAACCGATTCGAATAAGTCCTTTAACCACTTCAATTTTCTGACCACTCAACCCCACATGATTGTGAACTTCGATTAAGTCTCTGAACGAGAAAATCACGAAGTTTTGACACTTGCACCAACTGCTAATAAAGGACCACAACATAGAAGCAACCGAACACCCAGTAAAGATGTGTTCGATGCTCTCGTTTACCTCCCCGCAAAGACATCAACCCGAATCTCCAACATCGATATTCCTTTTCCTTAGTTCATCCGTTGTCGCTATTCTTCCCATCTCAGCTTTCCAAATAAAAATAGAGCATTTTTTCGGAATCCATTTACAATCTTCAATCACATAATTCTCCGAGCCTAACCTGTTAGAATCGAGGAGCTTCTTCACAGCCTTGACGCTAAACTCCTTATCCGCGGCACCGATCCATTCCCATTTATCAATATTCTGACTCAAATTAACCTGAACCAGCAGCGAACAAAGATTCACCACAGCTCATTTACCTCCGTTTCAGATGATATCGGTCTTCTCCATCTCCAATTGAACCGCTGATTTGGGCCAAAGCACATACTGACCTTACACAATTTATCCATCTCGAGCTGAAATAGATAGCAAATGTCTACCAAATTAGATAGCAAAATTTCAAGTGAGAACCTTGGAAATAATAACTAAATTCAAAGTAATGACTGCAACAACAATATGCATAATATAATTCTTCACGTTCCAACTTTCAAGAATGTTGTAAATATTTAATAACTTAGTTCGATGAAGCAGTTCAATTCGCAATTTATAACAACAAAAAATCGTACATGAAAGATCCTTTGGGTGAAGGGAGTGGTTACCTATTTGGAATAGGTAAACTCCTCATTCACCCAATCAGACAATGTCACGTCAATTTACATATTTTGTTTACCTAATGCTCAAAAATGTTGACGGTGGTTTACCTATCTTGGATTAGGTAAACTATTATTAAAAAAAACATAAGTAAAGCTTCACCCAATCATAGGAGGCAAAAGCTGACAAACACCCATTCCCTTCATCGGTAAAGCTTCACCCAATCATAGGAGGCAAAAGCTGACAAACACCCATTCCCTTCATCGGTAAAGCTTCACCGCTCAGTCCAAGTCACCGATCGGTAAACACAATTAGCGGCGGTGTTACCGATCGATAAACCGCTTACTGATGATGTTTACCGCACCACTCCGCTCACCCTAACATGAACAAACACTTCAATTTATAAATTATTGCACTTCTTTTCATGAAGATAGAGACATTTAAACTTCAGTTACAGATGGAGAACTGATCACCGTCAATCAAAAAAAGATTCACTACGTGAAAGCAAAAGGTAATGACAAAAATAAATTTCCAATGTATCAAGAGTGTTGGTTATTATTACACATCACATGATAATAGTTTATGAACAAATTTGTTTTGAGCAAGAATGGCTAAATAAATATGACTTTTTGTATCGAACTAGTATGGTGTCCCCTCCCCTACACACACATAAGTGGTGTGTTCAAATCCTTGAAAGTGCAAGGTTAAATGGTATTTAGGTGTAAACTGTAGTTCAAAAGAAAAAAAATCAAACTATAGTGTATGTCTATCCTATACGACATAAATTAGACAAAAGAGTCTCATAACACTTAGATTATTACCCATGACCTAGTAGTGGTATGTTATTTGCCCCTAACACAAGTGATTTTAGTTCAAATTCGTACAAATGTAAGGTCATGCAAGTCTAAAGTCTCGCCTAAAGGAAATTTAGATGGATGATGTCGGACTTCTAGATGATGGCGGTGGTTGGTAGTAATGGATGACCCGCATGGATGCATCACCGTCGTAAGTGGTGGTGAGTTTATTCTTGAGTTCTTGAAGTGCTTTCTTTTCGAAGGGTTAAAGGTTGTGAAAGTGGTAGGTGTCTTGTTTAAATAACAACATACAGTGGGGAGTGGTTGTGGAACCGTCATTGGCTCTAATGCCCCCTATCTTTTATTTCCAGATGGCACTTTGTAAACCTGTAAATCAAAAAGCTTTGCTAAATCAAAAAGCCTTTGCATCCATTAAAATATCTAAGATCAAAAGAATTAAGGCTAGGTGTTATACTCTCATGATCGTCCCTAAGGTGGACGTGCGGGGGAACGGGGAACACCCACATGTTAGCGTAAATTATTTATTTAATTATTTATTAAATAATTTATGGTACACTTATTGATAATTTATCTAATAACCAGATCAATATTTACCTTAATATCTCTATAAAATTAACTGGGCTTTATTTGATGGACATAAAGGCCCGTACTAGTTAATTAAGGTTTCCCCTTGAGTGAAGTATATAAATACAGGTTATTCGGGAACCCTAAATACACACCATAAAGTTTACAACTCCCCTCACTATAATCTGTTATCATCATCCCTCTCCATCCTAACTGCTCACCCTAAACGGGAACCGATCAAGATGGCTTCTTCTTCATCTCTAACCATTACTGGATTCTCAGGTATATCAAGATCCCTAAAGTGTTTTTCCATTAGATATTAAAAGAACTGATTAACATGTGGTATCATAGCGATGTTACTTAGTTCTTAATTTCCCTTATGATCTGGAATTATAATTGAAAAAAAAAACTATTTTTTTATTAAACCTAATATACTTTATGTCGGTCACTGACTAATGTTTAGAACTAGATGATGCCCCTCCCGCGTTGCGGTGCGATGGCCGAATAATTCTCAATCAATTAAAAAAAGACTACTATAATTCTGCTAGGAAAAAAAACGATGATAAGACCGTATTTTGGGCTCAGGGCAAAACAGTAATTTTTCAGGACTAATGAGCCAGTGTTAGGGAGCTCCTTGACACGAAAAAAAAATTAAATCGAGTAAACCAATTAAAAAAAAAACCTTTATAGTTTTGCTAAAAAAACTAAAACGATGGGAAAAACGTAATTTTTAACTGAGGGCGAAATCATAATTTTAATTCGGGGATAAATCGTAAATTAAATGGACCAACGGGGGAGTGCCAGGAAGCTGCCGGCACGACTGTAATTTTACACTGGGGTAAAATTGTAATTTCACCAGGAAAAAAAAGAAAAACGATGGACAAAATGTAAATTTAAGTTGAGTGCGAAATCGTAACTTGGCTGTGAAAAAAAACTAATGGCAAAATTATAAATTTATACGGGGCAAAATCGTAATTTTGAACTGAGGGCAAAATTGAAATTTTTAGCTGGGAGCAAAAGCGTAAATTTATTTTTAAGTGGGGGGTAAAAACATAATTTTGAACTGATGGGAAAATCGTAATTTTAAGGGAAAAAAACTAATGGCAAAACCGTAAATTGAAACGGTGCAAAATCGTAATTTTTAACCGATGGCAAAATTGAAATATTTAGCTGGGAACGACAGCGTAAATTTATTTTTAAGTGGGGGCAAGAACACAATTTTAAACTAATGGCAAAATCGTAATTTTAAAGCGGGATAAAATCGTAAATTTATTAGGCCAATAGAGGAGTGCCAGACAGCTATCTTTTGTCGCCTATTTAGCCCAATAAAGGGCCACACCTATTCCCATGTCGACGGCGACACTTGTGTTTGTAGTAGTTGAAAATATGTGATGGTGAATAAACTTTAGCTTTTATAGTTACACAGACGCATGTTTGTTGCATCCTGTTAATTTCCTAGCATGCCAATCCAACCAAAATTGCTTAAATTTGATTAAAAAAATAATTACTTGTTGCAGGATAACTTCTTCATAACTCATAAGTAAGACTTTCATCTTCAAGCATAAGTTATTCTCTAGTATATCAGTCGCATTTTTGTTATAACTGATTAACTTCTAACTGGTTAATACATTTAAGAATGTGACTAACAATATGTCGTAAAGAGTTAATTGCCATTTTCGCCCCTGAGGTTTGGGCACATTTGCCATTTTCGTCCAAAATGACAGTTTGGTATTATTTAGCCCCCCACGTTTGTCACTTTTTGCCATTTTCATCCAAATGCCTAACCTAGTTACCTAAATACCCAACCAGATTACTTTTTACCCAATTTAGGGTATTTTTGAAATTTGAAAATGATAAGGGGGTAATCTTGCAAGATAAATGAATGGCAAAATCAGTAACTAACCTTGTAATGTTATGAAGTCAAAGCTCATCTTTTACAGTTGACTGGTACCATTCTTCATCCCAATAATATGGGAATTTCAGTTTGGCTGCAGTATGTGGCATCAGCCATTCATCGTATATGAATCTGCATAACCGTATCACAAACGCATATATATTATATATAGACAACTGACATCAAGAAAATAAATGGAAGATTCAATTATTCAAATCAAGATATTGTGATGCATCATAGAAAAAGAATGGAAGTAATTATGTACATTTTGACTGGTGGACGAGAAATTACAACCAGAACCTGCAAATCTTCTTCTTCATTGGTGTTCCAGAGCTGCAGAAAGGACTCGAATCAACTCGTATTTTTTACTACATCCTAAATTGCATAATTGAAAGAAAACGATCGATATTTTTATAACAGTTTTGCAATCACATGTAATTGTATTAACTATATATATAATATGGACGAAAACACACTGGCAGATCAACCGAACCCATTTTGAGTTTTTGCCCGTCCGAAAAAATTACCTACTTTGACCCTGACCCGTACCCAACCCTGCTTCACCCAGCCACTTCGCCACCTGTACATGTATATAAGGATATGTATGCATTGGCCACTTTACAATTTACCCCCTTATCATTTTCAAATTTCAAAAATACCCTAAATTGGGTAAAAAGTAACCTGGTTGGGTATTTGGGTAACTAGGTTAGGCATTTGGATGACAATGGCAAAAAGTGACAAACGTGGGGGGCTAAATAATACCAAACTGTCATTTTGGATGAAAATGACAAATGTGCCCAAACCTCAGGGGCGAAAATGGCAATTAACTCGTTTCGTAAATCTATTCCTACACATTAGACAACACTGAACCTGTTTCACCGGGTTCGGTTACATGTCATTTTCTATGGGATGGATCGGGTTGGGTTGACTCACATAAAAAAAATACACATTGGACAACACTTAGCCCGTACGACCCGGTCGAGCCAGGTTGGGTTTACCCGCTAAAATTCTTCGTCCATTTTATTTTTTTATATACGTAATGGGAAAGTTTCTATTGAAAAATTAATAATTGTACGATGATGTTCTAAATCTTTGAATAAAAACAATTAAGAGATATATTCTTTGTATAAAAACAATTTAGAGATAATACACATTAGACAATACTCAACACTTTGGCCAAAACGTTTTTGGTTAAACGAGTTTAAGAAGTTTCATTTTTTTAATGAGGCGGATCGGGTTGGGTTGACCCGCTAACATGGGAAATTTTTTATTTTTTTCAAATAATAATTGTATGATGATATTCTAAGTCTTTGAATAAAAAGTTGATCAAGTATATTATGTGTCCATAATTTTAGAGTTTAATGTCAATTATGACTGCCAAAATTTTATTATTCTAATAATAATTTACTTTTGTGCATTAAAGACATAGTTTGGATTAGGGGTGTTTATCGAATTTTCGAATTTTTCGAATCAAATTATTCGAATAATTTTTATTTTCTCTTAAATTCGAATTCGATTAAAACACAACGATTTCGATTCGAAATCGAATTCGTATTTTAAAAAACCCAATTCGTATTCTTTTAAAACATGTAAAAAACTATTAAGATGAAACATAAATTTTAAAGCAACCATAAAGCACGATATCACATTAAAAAGTTCCAAATAAAGTACCATAAGAATTAAATTCAAAACAAGACGTCGGGACTAACCACTCCTCAATTACAAGTTTATATTTTTAGGGTTAAAAATCTATTGATAGATTGTTACTTAGGTTTTAGTTATGGTCATGAAGTGGATTTGGAAATGGGTAATTTTAATACTTGAAATACATTTTGAAAATAATTTATAGTATAGCCTAATAAAAGTTATGTATGTATTATATATAAAAATAACAAATGTATAATTTTTATTCGAATTTCGAATCGAATCGAATCGAATTTGAAATTATAAATTCGTATTCGTATTCGATTTACTTGACTCGAATTGAATCGAATTGAATTCAGATTCTTATAATCGAAATGAATTCTTGATAATCAAATCGAATTTCGAATTTTTCGAATTCGAAACGAATTCTGAACAACCCTGGTTTGGATAACCTTTCAAAATGTTATAAAAAAAGGGCATTAGATACTACAATAAAAAAATACCAACTTTTTTGGTTAAAAGCTAAGATTCCATCAAATCTGCACTAGAAAGAGCTGCAATCAGTTTTTCCAAAACCTATGTCCAAATTCAAGGTTGATTATAAAATAAACCCTTGAAATTGAAACTAAGTATTTGGATGGTATAACAATCACTAACGTAAAATGTATGTTAAGACCTTGACAAAGAACACACAATGACTAAAGTTTAACCCAAACAATCAATATTAGTGTTAAACCACTGGTTTGATGAGTTAATTTGATGTGTATTTCATTAGCATATGGGATTGCCATGCTTTGTAATTGTTGATAGTTAGCATTGTAGGAACTAGGTTCACTTTTTATTAAAAAATATTAATAAAAATAATAAATAATAACGAGACTCTCGTTATTTGTGGGAAATTCGACTAGTACAATACCGGTTACAAAAATAAATAAACAAATATAAATACAATTTAATTGTACCAATCTTGATTCAAGCGAACATCTTTGGAAGAACTTCAACCGCACCATCTTGTACAAACCTCCATTGCAAGAATGAACAAACTGTCGTTGACGGTTTTGGTTGAGGATTGTGTTAGACACGGGGCCCTTAAAACAGATTTCGCGCCTCCTCTCAGACGGTCTGTTTCCAGGATACAACAACCGAAGCAGTAGTTGTACTGCCGGAGATGACACTCGCGCCCGAGATTACACCGGGTATAATTTGGTGTTATGGAAAAAGATGAAGTTGATATAGGATAATTTAGAGAGTGCTCCTCTCTAAAATTTCCATGGAACAAACGACCTCTATTTTATGTGTATTTCTTTTCTCCTTTTTCCGATCCTCTAGAATGAACCATCATTCTCTTTTTATACTCACACACATAAAGAAGCCATTAAACCTCAATTATTATCGTCATGAATTAGACAATTAATTCTATAATAAACAAGGTTTAATATCATTTTAATGGATTTAAGTGGTAGTCAAAGCTGTCATGTAACTGACGGAGACTGGGTTGACTGTGTGTGACCCGCCCGCAGACAAGTCGCATGCTACGCAGTCTTCGCGCCACACGTGAGACACCCACCACGTGTAGCGCCATGCGCCGCCTGGAGTTGTACTGTCGCGCCATATCGACACGCGGTATGGCATCCGTCTGCGCCACCCAATGGTGCGCCAGAAGCGGACCCGCCATGTATTTGACCACACGCTCATGGGCAAAATACAAAGGCGGTGTGCGAAGTTCAAAATGCACCACATGCGCTCATATTAGATGTGGAATCGCTCGCCACACGGATGCTATTGCGCATACCAGGACGCCACCTGGTCATGCGCCATCCATACTCTTGCGCATATGTGCGGGTGCGGCGCACCCTTTGGTCCCCACTAGTGTTTGCCTTGAAGGAAACAAATTATAAGGAGTGCTCCTCCTTATATACCACTTTGAGTTTTGTCATCCCACCTATCTGGGACAAGTTGACAAAACTAATCCATTTTATTCATCTTTGTTTGTTCCAAACATACAACTTCAAGCTTCGATATCTCATTCATCTTAGCTCTCTTTGGACATAGTTTGAACACAAACCATAAATAATTATTTATACAACACATATATAAATATTATTAATGTCCAAAATATTTAGTGAAAAACTCATTTTCACTAAAATTTCCAACAATCCCCCACATGAATGGAGATCGATTAAAACACACAAAATTCCCGATGAAAACTCGACAGTCGAGTATTGCAGGATAGGTAGGTGTAGCCTTTGAACCTTCCTTTGTGAAGCATACTTAGCCTCCTAGGGTTTTGTAGACGTGATGTCCTTGAACAACCCCCCATTTGTGTAGACGACAATATACATTCACACAATACTTTCCCTAGCCGGGCCATCTCCTCATGTATGTCTCCAATAATGGTCATGGAGCACTTTCCTGGTTCCGCGGGAGCTCTAGGAATTATGCCCTAATTCCATTCGAAGCGACCACACTTCTCTCCAACATAGGTGATTTCCCTTTAAATCATTAAAAGCATTATGGTTTACTATGATTTACACAAATCATAAAACCACATATTATGCTTAACCTCACAACAATGTCACTGAATATTATAGGAATGGACTAGGACGTATTTAAACACCCTTTTATAGTTTTAGGGGGATATATGAAACATATAAACTAGCTTATATATAAACATATATATTAGCTACGCCCCCACAGTGACTACCGGTTCATGATTAAGTTGGCCTATTGAACCTAGATCTTGGGATCTCCAGTCAACTAGGTTAGGTTTCCCTCATGTCCCTTTATCCATGGCTTTAGTCCCATTCCACAACCTGATCTCTTATCAACCCACTGGTTGTTGGATCCAAAATTATCTTTGACTTCGCTAAGTCACCAACGACAATTTAAATTGAGATCAGTTGTTCTAACGTGTTCTTGACTCGCTAGTCACCTTTTCCTTTTAGTCGATTCATAAGACTTATAACTCGTGATCTCAACCTGGATCCAATTATGTACCTTGTCTTAGAATGACATGAAACTCAATTCATGGCCAAACACGTTTTCACCATGCCTTTGGTGTGTCATGACTGACATCTTACTAGATTTTGAATCTAACCAATTGGCATTCGAGTCCAATCTACTCGATTGACTCCATATAACCATTGTGTACTCCACTTGGTCAAGCGTTTGCAATATATGCAAGTCACCCCCACATTTAAGTGTAATTGGATAGCATCCAAATGGGGCGATGAAAGGTTCTCCCTTTCATTTCGAGTTTGAGAAAACTTCTCAACTCCCATTTCCACATTCAAATGCAAGTCACCCCCACATTTAAGTGTAATTGGATAACATCCAAATGGGGTGATGAAAGGTTCTCCCTTTCATTTCGAGTTTGAGAAAACTTCTCAACTACCATTTCCACATACCCTAAAGGGTTTGTTTCTTAAATGGCCTCCTCCCCCCACATTGCTTGCATTTTAATGAAGTTATATTTATAGTTTTGTTTAGCACAAAATTCGTTCTTGTGTCATCACATATTTTGAATGTTTAAAGTTAATTTAATCTCCGTCGAGCATATAAATTAACAAGTATTAGTCTAGCATGCTTTAGACCACAATACTCTAGCATGTGAACAGAAGATGCACCATTCTGATTCTTCACAGCCTTAAGAGATAACGCACTATCTCTTCCGAACATTCGTTTCTTAGTTTAGACACAATAATGAAATTTTATTTCACCATTCCAAAACCAACGGTTTTAGAAAGGCCTCAAAACCATAGTTAACTTCATCCATTAGGATCATAAGTCGTTTGCCTTTTTATCTCCAAGGTTTCATCATTGACTTCCTAAAGACTTAAACATAAGTCTTAATCCAAGTCACTTTGATGAAAAATCTTTGTATAAAATCACTTGAGTCTTGAGATATTGCCAATTAGATTGACTCTCAACAATAAAGCATTCACGTATGCATATAGTGATATATACATTTACGTTGTTGTTTCATCAATACCATGTATTGGGATACTCTCCCAAATTTAGGACCAAGCCTCCACATAGTTTAAACAACATTGATGGTGGTAGAAACATCTACAAGTCCATCACTATTGTAAATTTCTATTAATAAATTTTCTAAATTTATTAAAACATTTACAATAATAACATATATTTCTTTCATATGTTATATTCTTTGAAAACTTACATGTGCATTTCCATGTTGATGCTCTCAACATTAGATGACATATCTCGTTTTCGTGTATTCCATCTCAAACTATACACCACGTTTCTCACGACGCCGTTATGCATTTGATGTTTGATTTATGACTTATTACATAAGTCATGATCACAACCCGCTCGTTGTGTTTGTGTAAATTACTTTTTACACTTTGTATCAAAATGTGTATCCTTTTGACAACTTATTAGTAGTCCAAAATAACGGATACACCAATGATATCTAAACATCAAAGGCCAAAGTGTTATTATCTTCAACACTTTGTACCGAAATAAACGCAATTATTTCGTTCAGTGTCATGTTTTGAGGTACTCCCTCATCTTGGAACTCTAAACTTGAATAATCACAAGTTGTCCAAAGTATAAAGTTGTTTACAATTAACTACTCGCAAGTAGTTAAGCAACTTATTATGTCTATAACAACATCGAGTTGTTTTTCACAAAATAGTCTCTCCAAGACTATTATATGGTTCAAGACGTTATACTTCTCGTGTAAGTAACGAATCACTTATACTTCGCAAAGACATGTTTTATTCGTTCAAAACATTTCTCGTTTTTGCAAGTGTTTTAATATTAAACTATATATTTATGTTTTGATTACAAATCAAGACAATAAACCTTATAATAGTTTAATAAATAAAACAATTTCAAACTCGCTCGTTTGAAAATAAAACGAATACACGTCGTTTTAATAAAAACGAATACACATCGTTTTAATAAATGGTTTATCATATTCAAACCATTTCTAACCGCTGTTAGATAATAACGATTATCAATCGTTAAAATGTGTGGTTTGTATGAAAACCAATTCTAATATGCTAATTAGAATTTAAATGTTTAACAAACATTCAAAATATTTGGTTTTATAAAGTAAACCGGTTCTAACGCGCTCGTTAGAAATAAAACGAATACAATTATTCACTTTTGGTTTAAATGAACGTTTTCTAACACGCTCGTTAGAAATGAACACAAATCTTTTCTATCACGCTCGTTAGAAAATATATAAACCGATTACAAATCATCTTAAATAGTTTATCATAGTTAACCCGGTTCTAACCCTCTCGTTAGAAATTAACGATTGCAAATCGTTAAAATAGTTGGTTATAAGATAAACTAATTCTAATACGCCAATTAGAAAATTAGACGATTATTTATTGCCATAATCCGTTTTTGGTTTATATATAATAAACGTTTTCTAACCCGCTCGTTAGAAATAAACAATTGACTATCGTTTCTAACACGCTCGTTAGAAGTAAACAATTGACAAAGTCGCTAAATCGTTTATAACACGCTCGTTAGAAGTAAACGATTACAAAATTTGTTTCAAAGTTTATAAAAAAATATAAACTATTTCTAATACGCTCATTAGAAATAAACAAATAAAAATCGTTTAAACGTATGTGGAAAAAATCCGTTTCTAACTCGCTCGTTAGAAATTTAATAGTTTAGACGAAACCGTTACAAGGTTTATTATCCAAAATAATTGTCTCCAACACGCTCGTAGGTTAATTATTTGAAATAATAATATTTTCTAACATGCTCGTTAGAAAATCTAAACGTATATTTTCTAGCACGCTCGATAGAAAATCTAAACGTCTTTTAACAAGTTAGTTTTACACAATCATCGTATCTAACACGCTCATTAGATATAAATGATGATATTAAAACTTATTATTCTATAAAATTCTAACACGCTCGTTAGAGATATAAAAAGTTTTAAACTTGTTATTCTTTCAACCTCAACGTTTCTAACACGCTCGTTAGAAAATATTAAGAACTTGTTATTTTCTAAAATAATTACTTTCTAATATGCTAATTAGAAAATAAATATATATCGAGACTTTTAAAACCAACATTAATATATCAATTATGGTTACTAAAAGCTTGTTATAAAGAAAATAACCGTTACAAACACTTTGAAGGGGTTACAAAATAAAGTTTTTCTAATACGCTCATTAGAAAATTTAGTATTTCAAGACCTATTGAAATACATATTATTTTGTGTATTGTTCGGTTTATCTAAACACGAACAAAAACCATGAACTCCAAAACATGAATCAAAACGTTCGTTTTGCAACCCGGTATTCGGATTAAAGATTGTACTCCAATCATAAAATTAATCCGACTCATTGTACTAAATAAATATTTCCCAAAAAATATTTTCAAGATTTTAACAAAAATCTCATTAAATATTTTAACTTTCGTGAACCTAAATCCTCGTAGAGAAGGGATTTAAGATTGTAGCAACAATCTTCACGAAGGTCTGTTTTAAGATTGTAGGAACTAGGTTCACTTTTTATTAAAAAATATTAATAAAAATAATAAATAATAACGAGACTCTCGTTATTTGTGGGAAATTCGACTAGTACAATACCGGTTACAAAAATAAATAAACAAATATAAATACAATTTAATTGTACCAATCTTGATTCAAGCGAACATCTTTGGAAGAACTTCAACCGCACCATCTTGTACAAACCTCCACTGCAAGAATGAACAAACTGTCGTTGACGGTTTTGGTTGAGGATCGTGTTAGACACGGGGCCCTTAAAACAGATTTCGCGCCTCCTCTCAGACGGTCTGTTTCCAGGATACAACAACCGAAGCAGTAGTTGTACTGCCGGAGATGACACTCGCGCCCGAGATTACACCGGGTATAATTTGGTGTTATGGAAAAAGATGAAGTTGATATAGGATAATTTAGAGAGTGCTCCTCTCTAAAATTTCCATGGAACAAACGACCTCTATTTTATGTGTATTTCTTTTCTCCTTTTTCCGATCCTCTAGAATGAACCATCATTCTCTTTTTATACTCACACACATAAAGAAGCCATTAAACCTCAATTATTATCGTCATGAATTAGACAATTAATTCTATAATAAACAAGGTTTAATATCATTTTAATGGATTTAAGTAGTAGTCAAAGCTGTCATGTAACTGACGGAGACTGGGTTGACTGTGTGTGACCCGCCCGCAGACAAGTCGCATGCTACGCAGTCTTCGCGCCACACGTGAGACACCCACCACGTGTAGCGCCATGCGCCGCCTGGAGTTGTACTGTCACGCCATATCGACACGCGGTATGGCATCCGTCTGCGCCACCCAATGGTGCGCCAGAAGCGGACCCGCCATGTATTTGACCACACGCTCATGGGCAAAATACAAAGGCGGTGTGCGAAGTTCAAAATGCACCACATGCGCTCATATTAGATGTGGAATCGCTCGCCACACGGATGCTATTGCGCATACCAGGACGCCACCTGGTCATGCGCCATCCATACTCTTGCGCATATGTGCGGGTGCGGCGCACCCTTTGGTCCCCACTAGTGTTTGCCTTGAAGGAAACAAATTATAAGGAGTGCTCCTCCTTATATACCACTTTGAGTTTTGTCATCCCACCTATCTGGGCCAAGTTGACAAAACTAATCCATTTTATTCATCTTTGTTTGTTCCAAACATACAACTTCAAGCTTCGATATCTCATTCATCTTAGCTCTCTTTGGACATAGTTTGAACACAAACCATAAATAATTATTTATACAACACATATATAAATATTATTAATGTCCAAAATATTTAGTGAAAAACTCATTTTCACTAAAATTTCCAACAAGCATAAACTCTAAACCATGTAATATTATAGCTATTAGCAGTGACGGAACTAGAAGAAAAGTTTGGGGGTATCCTAAAAATAATATTTTAGATCTAGACAGAACCGTCCCTTAATATAAAGTTATTTATAAAAAATAATAATAAGACGATAATTTTAATAACATCATAACAATAAAACAAAATAAAATTATTGTTGCAAAATGATTATTTTAAATAATTACACGAAGCGTGAGACGCTACTAGTATTTATTTATAGTATAAAGGTCAAATTGAAAAAAAAATATCATATACATTGATAACCAACTATATATAATATATAAACATGTCGAAATATTTGTATTTGTTAGTGCATTCATCTGTCGTCTTCAGCAAGAAACTCTTGATTCGACTGCTTCCAAAACGGTTTCTTCTGTTCATCCTCTGAACTTCCTCCTGAAATAAATTTTGTTTTTGGTTTATAAGTTTTCTGATTTTTATAATTTTCTGAAGAATTGAAGCCAAGATCTTTCTTTTTGAGATTACCATTATGGTTTGATTTCTTTTGGAAATTATAACCATAACCGTAACCCTTTTTCTTGTTCAATCTCTGTTGAACTCTTGAAGTGTACCTTTTAGGTTTTTCAGCAAGATTTAAATCTTTTATTTCAGAAATATTAATTTCTGTTAATTTGAAAACCTGTTTGATCATTTCAGTTTTGACACTTCTTATTGGAAATTCCTCATCAGAATATAATTTGTCTGAATCATTCAAAGTATAAGCCACTTTGATTGATCCATCATTCAAATTAGATTTTGATAGAAGAAATTCATTATCATAAACCCTTTTGACCGGCGAACTCGGACTCCGTTCTGACGAACTCGGACTTTCAGACTTAGACTCCGACTTTGACTCTTCATCCGTATCTAACACCTGATCGACAACTTTCTTTACTAACTCAGACTCATGATCAGTATCAGACGCTGTGAATGTAACATCAATATTGTCTGGTAATTCATCAATGATTTCAGCCTTTAACTTGATGTTGACTGCCTTTTTTAGACGCTCCTCGTTAGGATTCCTGGGAGAATAAGTTTCATGGATCGGGGGCGGACATCTGTTATACTTGACACTTGGTTTCTTACCAGTATCAGTATCTTCAGTCTTTTTATCCATGAATGCTTCAAGACCTGCAACAGTAGGATAAACACGATCAATCAAGTAATCACAAGTAGTATAACTCAACAGTAATCGTTTAATCCTTTCACTTTCAATCTTCTCAAGTTCCAGCTCCTTCTTCAGATTAGCACAATCTTCAATATAATCATTGATGACGCTCTGCTTTGTCATTAAAGTTGCACTCATTTTGTCATTTGATTTTTCAATTTCTGAATTTGTCCTTTTCAGACCATCAACTGTTCTATTCAGCACATCATATGACTCCTTCACATACTTCACATCGGACAGTAAATCTTCTTTTATCTTTTCCAAATCAGCAATCTTCGTATCTTTCTCATCACAGTTCTTGCAAGATTCTGAACATTTTTGACAAGGTTTAATAACCTCAACTATCTTTTCAACTTCAACAAGTTTCTCGACTTCAACAAATTTTTCAACTTCTACAACCTTTTCTACTTCAACTTCTGCTTTATCAGTTTCTACTTTTGCTTCCAACTCATGTTCTTCAATTTTCTTAATAAACTGTGCCAGATTCATATTCTCAGATTTCCTCATGTGTTTCACTATCATCAAATAAGTTCCCCATTTCTGCTGTGGTAACGCATCAGCAAGTTTATCAATCCATTCATTATTATCTTTCTTAATTTTCAATCTTTCCATTTCCACGACTAAATGACAATATCTATCAATGGTCATCTTTGTTGTTTCATGATCAAAAGCTACAAACATGTCAAATGACTTCTTCAACGACTCCTTTTCCATGTTTCGGAAACACGTTTTTCAAACACAACACTTTCAAGTGAAACCTGATGCAATGTTCAAGAGAAACCTGATGCAATGTTCAAGAGAAACCTGATGCAATGTTCAAGAGAAACCTGATGGAAGGTTCAAGAGAAAGCCAGATTCAAGAGGAAGCCGACGTATTTTCAAGAGAAAGCCAGATTCAAGAGGAAGCCAACGTATTTTCAAGAGAAAGCCAGATTCAAGAGGAAGCCAACGTATTTTCAAGAGAAAGCCTGATGATGTCAGCAAATGTCGAACGAATTTCAAGAGAAACCACCGAAAAAATCAAGTTTTAGATTGATTTTAATGATGAAACTTTCCAGGATTCGTTAAAACATGATTACGCACAAGATGTGTGAATTTGAGCCGATTTTATCCGTGAAAAATTTTAATTTTGTGAAAGAAGGTGTAGAAAACAGATTTTCAAGTTGAATATGGCAAGAACTCCTCGTCCTGAGCTCTGATACCAATTGTAGGGTAGGGGATAAACTCATCATTTTGTTCTCCAAAATACCACTTATAAGTATGGTCCAATCAAATTCAACTTAATGACCTTGATTAACCACTTGAAGATGAAAACCTCCATCAACCACTAGCAGGTTCACTTATCAAACATAACCACTTGCACATCAAAATATAACAATTTAAATATACCACCTGTACTTTACCAACTGTACCACTTGTAGGATCATTTGCTAAGAAAGATGCCGATTCCTGCTCCACTCTTACCAACTTGGGAGCTCCGGCAAGTCAGGAATTTATGGTGAAAATGCTGTCACCCAAGCCTGACCAGCCTTGGGTGATTTTGGTGGCAAACATCTGTCCCACCAACATTTTGATTTGTAAAATTCTTTAGCATCCTTCACTTTCCTGTCAACCATCTTTCCAAAAATATGTTTAACATTTCCATTGAAAGCCTTCTCAACATCAAATTCTCCCTTATCAGCGAAGAATTGATTTGAGATCTCTACCTTTCCCACTTTCTTCATCAAATTTTCCTTTGACAATGGAGGAAAATTCTCATCGTTCACATCTGGAACGGAATTCACAACCTTTTTATCAACCAAAGACTCCTCTGATTTTATGGAATCAGATTCATTGTCAGAATTACCCTCAGATTTAACCACCCACTTTTGTTTACTCAAATCACCTCTTCTTTTGTAAAACCTTTTTGAACTTTCTCCTTCCTCAGAAGTAGAATTTTCAAACTTTTTAACATTTTTCACAGGTTGTTCTTTCTTATCAACACAAGTCTTTCTCAAAACAAAGTTAGAAGAAACTTCCTGTTTTTGGTAGTTCGTGTTAGGGCAATTCCAAGCTATATGACCAACTTCTTGGCATTTGAAACAGGTTCTTCTGTCAACTCTTGAAGCAAAGTGGTTAACAAATATATGGGGTTCATTACATTGAGAAGAGGAACTTAACCCCTAACCTACAAATGGTTTATTAAAATCAACAAAACTTATTTTCCGGAAAAACCATTTGATTAAAACAAACTTAAGTGTTTTGAAATCAATGGGAAAATATTTTGTTGTGAGGGGGAGTTCTGATTGTTTATGCCAAGTGGATGGCGAATTGAAGCGATTTGATATCGGTTGTCACTTTACTTTGTATAGTTTGTTTTCAAATTTCCTAAAATGTGTTTGCATTTTAGGGGGAGTAAAAATTAAAAATTTCAGAAAATCCAAAAACATTTGAAAATTTGAAAAAGCCAAAAACATGATAAAATCAAAAACGAGTTTTGTTGTATAAAAGAGGAAATGATAGTACATCAGTGGACTATCACAGCATGCTAAAGAATTGGAAAGTCAAATGTGATAAACGATCTCACTGTGGATGTGTGAGTAGGTTTTTGCACATTTAGTAGATTGTGACGAGATATAAACTTAAATTTCAAACTTGCTTATATCGTGGGTAACATCTCTCGGATATATGGGTAACCCCCGAAATCTTGTTTGAAAGATTCCTTTTTCTGATATACTAGGTCTTTATGCTCAGTGATATCTGGGGTATTATTCCGGGACTTCTGCTGAATGGAAGTTCTGACCTAGTCCTCGAATAATACTTTCCGCAATGCTTGAAACATAGCATCACCCTCAGCATATATGATAAGACAATAAAATTGCTTAGCAATGCTGTTGTAAAAAAGATCCTCTAAAGGGGACACACCCAAAAGTTGAGTCATGATCTCTCTGCTAAACGGTAGTTCTGACCTGAGCTCTCATGATTCTTCATAATTTATTTCCCTTACAGATA
>JARYGA010010290.1:0-12265 GCA_030545235.1 Helianthus tuberosus
AGCTGAAAGTTGCATTGTTTGTGGTAAAACAAACCACAAAACTCAAGCATGTGTGTATCTCAAAAACTTTGATGTGAAAAAGAATGAGTACATTGCTAAAACATCCTTGAGTCCATCATCATCATCAACATCTGTCAAATTCACCAAGAAACAACCACTGTTTGTGCCAGTTCAAACAGCTGTTACAAAACAGCTGAACCAAACATCTGTCAAAAGAGATGTTCAGGTTACTGATGCACCCCCTGCCAATCAGTTCAGAAAAGGCAAGGAAAAACAGTCTTACCAAAGGATTCCACACGTTTATGAGGCCTACAAAAGGCCCTCTAAACCCAAAGTGAACAGTCATCCTTTTAGTTACCAGCAGATGATTGGTCAGGACCCACAACAGTGGTTAGAGAAACACTGTCCTAAAACAGTTCAAACCCCTGACCTAACCACTGTCCACCATTCTGCATCCATCCCAAACACTGTTGAGACCCCATCCAAAGCCCTGCTGGCTTTGGAGACCTTAATGAACTAATCCTTTTACTTCATGTGCAGGGAGCTTCTGAATGCTTTGATAGTCTTTGGTATGTAGATAATGGAGGCTCCAGGCACATGACAGGATGTAAAGCCCTCCTCAAAGACTTTAAAATCCATGGAGGGGGTGATATATCCTTTGGGAATAATAGTAAAGGAAAAGTTCTGGGGTCTGGTACAGTGCAATCTGGAAATGTAAAATTTGAAAATGTCAATCTAATAGACAATCTAAAATTCAACCTTCTGAGTGTGTCCCAAATGAGTGACAAGGGATTTGGGTCATTCTTCACAAAAGATTGTTGTAGGATTGTTGGACCTGAAATGGTCAAAAAGATTGAAGCAATAATCAAAACTGGTCAAACTAAACTTGTTGCTCAAAGAAGTGGCAATGTTTATGTTGTTGACATGTCAAAAGAGTGTCCCAGAGCTGATGCCTGTCTGTTCTCAGCTGCCTCTAACAAAGAGACAGAACTTTAGCACAGAAGGCTGGGGCACACAAATCTTAAGACAATCACAGAAATTTCAAAAAATGGTTTGGTGAGAGGCCTACCACAAAAATTGTTTTCATGTTCTGAACATTGCATTTCCTGTTTAAAAGGAAAACAGCATAAAAGTTCTTTCAAGTCCATTGAAGAGTCCAAAACAACCCAGTGTTTGCAAATGCTACACATGGATTTGTTTGGCCCAGTTCAAGTCATGAGCCTCAAAAAGAAAAGATATTGTTTGGTTATTGTTGATGACTTTTCTAGGTTTACATGGACTTTCTTTTTACACTCAAAAGATGAGACTGCAGGCATTTTGCAAGACTTTGTAACACGGGTTGAAAAGCAATTTGACCTTCCAGTGAAAAGCTTCAGGAGTGACAATGGCACAGAATTCAAAAATAGGGAGTTGGATGCCTTCTGTGTGAAGAAAGGGATTGTAAGGCAGTACAGCATCCCTAGAACACCAGAGCAGAATGGGGTAGTGGAAAGGAAGAATAGAACTCTGATTGAGGCTGCCAGAACCATGCTTGCATGTCACACCCCGATTTCCACGTGTCACCGGTGGGCCCGGTGGGGGAGTATCGTGACGTGGTTGGCAAGGTAATAGTCAAACAACACAATATTATTATGCACAGCGGAAGCAAATTTTAAAATATGATACAACCGAATTTATTTATTGTAATATCAACTATCACAATATTCGGGAGTTTATCCACAGAAGGATCGAACATAAAATGGAAACAGTAGTTCAATAGACTTCTAGGCATCTTAAGCTTGCGAGACTTCTACTGATGCTAAGGAGGAATATCCAGCCAATTTCGTATAGTACCTGCATTTAGCCTTTCTGGAAAATACGTCAGTTTACACTGGTAAATACATTCAACTGACTCATTTTGAAAATGGTTTTAAGAAAATTGATTTGGATGCACGTGGCACAAAATATCTTTTATAATTTGATTAAAATGCACAGAGGCAAAATTAATCTTTTTAACTTGGGAGAATTATTTAATATTATAATCTTGTGAACGAATTACATGTTACTTATGCGTTTAGTAGCCCGGATCTAGTCTGGGTTAAAGATCAATAGACACACCACATAATTGAGTTATACACGACAGGTGTACGCCTACACCCCGTGCTCAGGTCGTGGCCAATCTCGTAAGATGATGCCAAGGATATCCGGGACATGGTCATTAACCCCCCAAAGGCTGTAAAGTAAACAAGACTGTTTAAACGAGCCGATCAAATTATTCAACTACCCACTAAGTGTGGAGATTTGATGCCCGATCAAGCGGTATGCTATATACCGTAACCCAAGCCCGTATAGGGAAAATAAGTTAAAAGTATTTACCTGAGCTAAATATAAATTCAATCCCAGCCGTATATCAAATCAGCAAGTACAGATAGCTTTTACTGGGCTCCTAATCTGGAACGAAGGTTTTTAATAACCTATTAGAATCCTAACGGGTCTTTAATTAAGCTTAAGCTTAGACCGGCTAGTTTCAAAGATACGGTTCGTACGCACGATTAAGCGAGGACCGGATAGAATGTGATTTAGACCTGACAAGTTCAGAGACTTGTTTAATATGGATCCTTCATGCACATTCTGGATTTTGAGATAAAACCGATAAGGTTTGACCCGTTTCGGCTATTTTATGTAAACTTGCTACATAAACTGAACCGAACGCGTAATAAGCGTAACGGGTATCTGAAAGAGCCATATACATGTTTCCTAAGTTAATATGCTTCAAATATGTTGTGACATCAGTAGGATGTCTTTCATTATGCCCCGAACTAATTTAAACACAAACTATGCCCCGTAGGGGTAGTTTGGTCATTTTAAAGGTTGTAAAAGAGTTTAAATGTTTAACTGAGTTACAGGTCTGATGTAAACAGAAAACATACTCAATTTGATGAGTTATAACCGTAGGGTAAAGTATATATGTGAAATATATCATTTATAACCAAACTATGCACCGAAGGGGCATTTTGGTAATTTCACATAAGCCGAAAAGCTCAAAACTGAAGTCTGAGTTTATCAACCTTTGCTTACTGTTAAAATATCATAATTTGCCTCATATATCAGTAGGTATCAACCCGGGTATGTTCAATATGATTTTAAAACATACTATGCGTTAAAAAACGCTAAATAAGGCGACTAAAGGCCATTTCCGGGTTCGATACTTAAATCTGATATTTTTATATTTCCAGAAGGCTTAAAATAATTTATTTATCATATGTGATCAGTAGCAAAAGGTTTGGAGTCGTTTAGATAAGTAAAACTCATTTTATGGCCCGTAAGGGCAAAACCGACAATTACCGGATTAAGCCTACGACTACTAGTTATGCTCAGCCTAAAATTTATTAAAAATCTTTAAAAATCCCAAAATAATATATTATATCAGTGTGTATTAAGTTTGATACCAAAAAATAGGCTTAACTAGGCTATACGCTAATTACGCCGTTTTATTAACATAAAGCTTTAATTTTGCGATATTGACCATAACTCTTAATCTATAAGTCAAACTGATGTCAAACTTTGCATACAAGTTTATATATCAGTAACTAAGGTTTCTACACTTTTACATTTTCATAAATCATGTTTTAAGGTAATAAGGGCATAACGGTCAACATATGAGCAATTAACGGAAATATGCATATTAATTGGATAACTAGTGAACCAAGGTGTGAAATCACCGAGGGTTGTTCTAACATGTAACCTAATCCAATTTAAGCTCTGATGCATTTCTAAAACATGCCTAAACGGGTCGGAACTGAAAGTCAAAGTGAAAGTCAAACTACGTGACTTTCGGTTCCGAACCGGGTCTAAACAGGAAATAGTCGGGTTGAACATGTTTAGACATGTTCTTACACTAATTACTAAGTTATAACAATGATTCAACAGGTTGTATATGTTCTAGATAGCTAATTAAGCATAAATGACATTTTAAGCATCCTGTTGACTTTTTAATTATAAGTTTGACCCGACTTTTGACCTGGTTAGAGTGGTGATCAGGGGAAACCCTTTTGAGGTTTTATTACCCACATAAATACCAACTCATAACTACTTTTAATTCGAGATATGACAGAGCCATTATTGACTAATCTCGAAGTCAAACCGTAATTACGACGGTTTGACTTTTAGCTAATTAAACAAGCTAAACTCAACTAAAGAAGGACTAGTAGACTTACAAGAGTCCTATGCACGACTTAAGATCAGTTGGACCTGCTTGAGAGCTCCAGGAATGATCAAATTATGCAAATGAAGGTGTGAGGAGTTGTGTTGCACAAAGTGGCCTTTTATAGTGAATTACACACCACAATTGGGTGACACTTGGGTCTACAACTTACCACAATCCTTCAACACATGTCCCTAAGTGTTTAGGGGGTGCCTAGGGGCCAAGAAGAATGAGGAAAATCGGATAAAATCGCGCATTACAGCCCTTGCAGACAACAGCCGTTTTTCCGGAACTGGGCATCCCTCGCGTGGCGCGAGGGACCCCTCGCGTGGCGCGAGGACCTGCAGAATCAGCACTTGATTTCTTTTGCGATTTAGTCCTTGTCTCTTCAAAACTCGAATAGGCACTTGATTCTTGCATGGTAAACCCTTATAATTGATCTAGTAAGGCTTTAAAACCTATACCCACTTTGCCAAATCCCCGGGTAACTTTATTATCACCCGAAAAGTCCTAACTTCCAACGTTTACGCTTTAACACTTCGCAAACGAATTTGATCATAACTTTCTCACACGTTAACGAAACTTTATGAAATTTTTATAGTGTATTCTAGTGAGCATAATTAATATTTACAAAGCTTCGGGTTTGTCAAAAGGTCACTCAGAGGTATAATTTAAACATGTTGACACATTTGGTCCCTGTAGTTTGAAATCACTCACATTTAGCTTCGTATGATCCATGATTTATTCGTTTGAAGGTATGAGCATCGTGTAGGGTTAATGTACATTATTTTTATTCACAGTTGACACTTAGAATACGTATATTCACATACTTTCCATGTTTGTCAACTTTAGTCCTTCCATAATATTTCTTTCACACGTTTAAACATTTGACACGTGTCTACACATTATAGGACGTGAATTTTTCGAGGTGTTACATCCTCACCCCCTTAAAATAAATCTCGACCCGAGATTTACTGAAATAAGTAAGGGTACTTTTCTTTCATCGTGGATTCAACTTCCCACATGAATTCGGGACCTCTACGGGCATCCCCTTTGACCTTAACAATAGGTACATGCTTCCTTCGAAGCTTCATTACCTGTCGATCTTCAATCGACAAAGGTTTTTCCAAAAATCTTAAGCTCTCATCTATATGCACATTTGTATGCGGTATAACCAGTGATTCATCAGCGAAACACTTCTTCAGATTGCAGATGTGGAACACATTGTGAATTCCACTGAGCTTTTCCGGTAAGTTTAACTTATAGGAAACTGACCCGATACATTCGATAACCTCGAAAGGTCCTATGTATCTCGGACTTAGCTTGCCTTTCTTACCAAATCGCATCACTCCCTTCCAGGGTGACACTTTAAGTAGGACTTTGTCACCTACTTCGAAGTGAAAATCCTTACGCTTAGGATCAGCGTAACTTTTCTGCCTATCCCGGGCAGCTTTGAGACGGTCACGAATCTGGACAATTTTGTCCGTCGTTTCGAACACGATCTCTGGTCCTGATAACTGGACATCTCCAACTTCCGTCCAACAAATAGGCGATCTACCCCTTTCTACCGTATAATGCCTCAAAAGGCGCAGCCTTAGTGCTGGTATGGTAGCTATTGTTGTAGGAGAATTCGATTAATGGTAGGTTCTTATCCCAACTACCACCCAAATCGATCGCACATGCACGTAGCATGTCTTCCAACGTTTGAATAGTACGCTCACTCTGACCGTCATTCTGAGGATGATAAGCCGTACTAAAATTTAAACGTGTGCCCAAAGATTGTTGGAAGCTTTTCCAAAAGTGTGACGTGTATCTAGTATCTCTATCAGAGGCAATAGCTACAGGTATGCCATGTAAGGCTACAATCTTATCCACGTATAACTGGGCTAACATGTCGGAGCTATAGGTCTCCTTGATGGGTAAGAAATGAGCTGACTTAGTCAGTCCATTAACTATAACCCATATTGTATCATTTCCTTTCCTTGTCTTGGGTAACTTGGTAATAAAATCCATAGTTACCATTTCCCATTTCCACGCAGGAAGTTCAGGCTGTTGTAGCAAACCTGATGGTTTCTGATGCTCGGCTTTGACTTGCGCACATGTTAAGTATTTAGCTACATAGGTGGCCACAGACTTATTCAAGCCTATCCACCAATAGTTTGCCCTTAGATCCTGGGTAGCTGATGGCAATTCTTAATCGTTGCCTATTTAGGGTGGCGGCATGTATGCATAAGCAATACGAACCGTCTTTCTTATTAAACAACATCAACCCTCAGAATATTGAGTCAGGCTATATGAGCCTATGTCTTAAAACCTACTTAATCAAGGTTTCGATTATTCCATAATCAATATGGAGTTTTCACAATACTCCAGCCCACAGCGGGATACAATCTTAATTCTACCTGCCTTCCCGGAGGTAAGCAGGGAAAACTTATGAGAAGATAATCAAGATTGCAAGGAGGCTACAGAGATTTTCCATATCTCAGGCTCCAGTTCATCCATCATTACTCGTGTCAAATAAGTGACACCTTTATGTTATAAGTCCATGAATTCCTTAATCGGGAACATTTACTTGGACAATTTTATTCTGGATATCTTCTTTGAATACTACTAGTCGACTTTAGTACAATATGATCATTGGGATATCTTAGGGGTTCCATGTATTAAACCTCCATACTGATCAGGCATGGAAGTAATCTATGGGACACACTAGGATACGCCAATCCTCATATGGCACTTTTATCAAACATAGTTTGGCATTCGCAGGTGATAGAAAAACAATGGGAAATATAATTAAAATAACATATGTTGTCGTACTCTATGCGAAGAAAGAGTACTCTTGTATTTTTCGGAAGGTTTTTCTTGCCGATACGAGAAGAATCGGTTACTATGGTTTCCTTGGTAATTTATACCTTGTGGATGATAATAAAAATTTTGCTAAGTTTATGGTTCATGAAGATTTATTATTGCCTGTATTAAAAACAGGGCACTTAGCAGAAATTATCATTGATAAATGATAAGGAAGTTTATTGTACAAGTGCTTATATTTAATCAATAATGGAAGTTTCACAAACTAGGCACCTAGCTCAGTTTGCTAGGCGCGCGAAAGGGTGCGGCCTAGACCCAGGTTCGATTCCGGGGACGGCCAATTCCACCATTTTTTTTTAATATTTATTAATCGCACGAATACGTGTAATTACGAGGGTTGTCTCATAAGGAGTCTTGGTAATTAATTGCTCCTTATCACCCACAATATGGGCTTGATTTTTTTAAGGCAACCAATCGATTTTTATCACTTTATTGAGTCCTTATATATAACGGAACTAGGACATCGGAAAAATGATTCCTAATGGATATAAAACATCCATCTAATAATGTTGAAGCAGTCCCAGAGGTATACAGGCTTCTTACTGAACTTTCGTTGCTTTTTATTAAGCCTGTACTCGCTCTCTTTCTTAGATTTCTGGGAGTTATCCTCCTTCTTTGGTTCATCCTTCATATTTGAAGTGTGAACATAGCTCTCCTCATGAGTAATTTAACATGGTTTTGAATGAGATTTAGAGCGAGAAGTATTCAGCTCTTTGTATTGTCTCATGACCTTTTCTATGGTCCTTCCAACTGCGGCGTCAACCACCGCCTGGAGATTACTCCATTAATATTGAGGTTTACGTTTGTAGTTTTATTAACTTTCGTCGTATTAATAGTATTGCGACTGTCGTCTACCTCATCCGAGTTTTTGATACTCGAAACTTGGTACTAATCACCAAGATTTAACAATTATTAGTCATCATCCTGATGACCTGACTTAGATTAGCCACGGCATTCATAAACCGTATGGGCTATTCCGTTCCGAACATTCTTAATGAATGCTTTTTGAATGTATATCTATTAGATTTAGCTTAGGTCACAAAAGGACTATCAATGGCTTTTAAGGTTTGGAGCGAGTCCAATACCTGCTTGACAGGGGACCATAATGTCACAACTGTCTTTGTCACAAGGACGCTTATAAATAGCTCACGGGCTAGCCTTACAAGACTTTTATTATATATAGACATATATGGCATAAAAGCCTGTCTCGATGGACGTAGAAAGATATGGCATAAAGCCCAGTCATGAAGGACATAATTAATTATACGGCACGAAGGCCTTGTCGCAAAGGTCATTTAGATATGGCACAAACGGCCTTGACAAAAGGACATTTATCAAAATCTGGCACAAAGGCATGTCACCAGGAATGTTAACATTTAATATGTTAGCTTGTCACGAATGACAAATTATAGCTCATAGGCTTGTCATGAATGACTTTAAAACATAACTCGATGGTCTATCATCAAGGACCTTAATTTATTAACCGCAATCTTATTATATTAGGGCTTCAAGGTTTGAACGTGGTTCTTCACCTTTGGACAGGGAGTCATAGACTACAACTGTCATCGTCTTTGAAAGACGATTCCTTTGGCAGAAAGGTAAGCCAAATCAACATCACTAATGGATGTTTATATATAACCATCGTATTTAATGATATTAGTCATGATCACATCGATCATATTGACTATTAGGTTTGGGTATAATCACACCATTTTGAACAGGGGATCATAAAGATCACTACTATCTTTGTCTTACCGACACTAGAATAAAGTATAGCCCGTAGGCATTTCATCACGAGAGATGTTAATATTATGATCATCATACTGATGATACTAGTCAGGACCATAATGATAGTATAGACTATGGGATTTGAGTATAGCTCACCCTCTTGGGCAAAGAATCACAAAAGATTACAATTGCCTTGTCTCAATTGGACAATATAATATAGCTCTTAGGCAAAACATCATTAAGGATGTTAAAATTTTTAATCATCGTATTGATGATTTTTGTCATGATCGCATTGATCATATAGACTATTAGGCTTGAGCAGAGCTCACTACCTTGCACAGTGAATCGTAAAGATCACAATGTCTTTGTCACACATGGACAATATAATATGGCCCATAGGCGAAACATCACTAATGGATGTTTATAATAGGTTCATCCTATTAGATGATACAAGTCATGATTGCATTAATCATATTGACTATTTTGGCTTGAGCATAGCTCACCACCTTAGACAAAGAATCACAAAGATAACAATGTCAATGTCTCAAATGGACGATATATTATAGCCCGTAGGCAAAACATCACTAAAGGATGTTAAATAATATTATCATCGTATTAGATGATATTAGTCATGATCGCATTGATCATATAGACTATTATGTTTGGACATAGTCCAATATTTCAGACAGGAGGTCAAAGACCATCACTGTCGTTGTCTTATCGAACAACAAGTTTAGCCCGTAGGCACTTCATCACTAACGGATGTTTATAACATGATCATCTTATAGGATGATGTAAGCCATGATTCCTAAATCACTAGGCTAGATAAGGGAATTGGAAGGATCCAATACAAGGATGACTGTTGTGATTTTCTCGAATCACATTTGTCAAGAGTGCTAACGCGTTCTTAGATGTTAATAAGGATCTGAATCCCTTGAGTAGGTTTCACCATCTTGGCCGCGTAGGCTAGGTTTCACCTTTAAGATTCTTTTTAAAATGCATACTGACAGGGAAAGAAGGATTTTTATTTTATTCAGGACTTTTATCATAAATCCTAATTCATAAGTTAATAATAATAGCACAAATGGCCTAGTCGCGTAGACAAGTTAAATTTATAAGCCATGATTTCAGAGAATCGCGGCATTAAGGTTTGAATCAAAGTTCATTACCTTTTCCTGACAGGGAGCTGTAGGCTGCCACTGTCTTCAGTCTCAGAGGACATTAACTATAGCCCGTAGGCACTTCCCTTATAAGGGAAGTTTATTACTGAATTGCCCCTTAGGGAAATTCATTAACCATGGTAAACAGAGACCATATTTGGTTAATTTATTTATCATATATTTATTTAGGATTTCTATTATAATTTATCCTAATTATAAAACATTAATGGTTTTATTGGTGGCACCCAATGGCCTGGTCACATGGACATTTATAAATTATAAGCTTATGATTTTAGAGAATCAAAGCATGACAGTATCTTGGCACAATAGGCCTAGTCATAAAGACATTTATAAATTATAAGCTATGATTTCAGAGAATCAAAGCATGAAGGTATACTGGCACAACAGGCCTGGTCACAGGACAATTATAAATTTTATGCTAGGATTCCAGAGAATCAAAGCATTTGAGGTATACTGGCACAATAGGCCTAGTCACAAGGACAATTATAAGTTTTATGCTAGGATTTCAGAGAATCAAAGCATTTGAGGTATGAACCTAGTTCATTACCTTTATTTGACAGGGAGTCATCGCTTCCACTGTCTTTTGGCTCATGTAGAAATGAGCATGGCCCGTAGGCACTACATTACCACGTATGGTCAAAATATGATCATCTTAATTGATGATTTAACCCAGGATTCAGATATCATTAAACTGGGTTAGGAATCTTCTAAAGAATTCCTTTAATAACATATGTGATTTCTAACGAATCACTTCTGCCAGGAGTGTTAACATGTTTACAGATGTTAACAGGGAATTGGAATCTTTTTAACAGGTCTTACCATCTTGGCCAGGTCTTTATAAGGACACTCAGGCTAGGTTTCACTCTTAAGATTCTTAATTTAATTAACGCAGAACAATTTTAAATTGAGGTGTTAATATGGATCTGAATCTAATTATGGAACTACCATCTTGGCCCGGTCTTAAAATGACCCGAAGCTAGGTCTTGTCCTTTAGATTTTGCCATTTTATTATAATGGTAGACCTTGCAAAAAGGAAATGATATTTTCCATTTATTTAATGTTTCTTGTTTAGAATGAAAGTTTAAACTTAATCATTCCATTATATAAAAATAAAAGTATAACGTTGCCCTAAGCGGGACTTGAAAGAAATAATGTTGTCCTCGGAGGGACTGAAAGATAATTATGTCCTTATAAGGAGTAATAAGGAAACGATCTTCAACAAAAGGAGTTTCTTCTTCATTCAATCCCTGAATGCTTTCTCCGAGGTTGCACGTTTCATCCTGGTCGCGGTACGAAGCTCAGCATTCCAAGGGCTCCGGGTGTGGAGAACTCCTATTACGGCTTCTTCGCTTGGTGACGTATCCAATAAAAATTTGGAAGTAAAAAAAAATTTCTAGATTAGGATTGAGAATATTCCTAAGTTAAGTCTAGACTCAGAAGTTTAGATATGTGCAATTGTGTAACTGAGATTAAACACGAAAGGTTAGTGTTTAATTCACTCAGTGTTGGCTCTGATACCAACCTGTCACACCCCGATTTCCACGTGTCACCGGTGGGCCCGGTGGGGGAGTATCGTGACGTGGTTGGCAACGTAATAGTCAAACAACACAATATTATTATGCACAGCGGAAGCAAATTTTAAAATATGATACAACCGAATTTATTTATTGTAATATCAACTGTCACAATATTCGGGAGTTTATCCACAGAAGGATCGAATATAAAATGGAAACAGTAGTTCAACAGACTTCTAGGCATCTTAAGCTTGCGAGACTTCTACTGATGCTAAGGAGGAATATCCAGCCAATTTCGTATAGTACCTGCATTTAGCCTTTCTGGAAAATACGTCAGTTTACACTGGTAAATACATTCAACTGACTCATTTTGAAAATGGTTTTAAGAAAATTGATTTGGATGCACGTGGCACAAAATATCTTTTATAATTTGATTAAAATGCACAGAGGCAAAATTAATCTTTTTAACTTGGGAGAATTATTTAATATTATAATCTTGTGAACGAATTACATGTTACTTATGCGTTCAGTAGCCCGGATCTAGTCCGGGTTAAAGATCAATAGACACACCACATAATTGAGTTATACACGACAGGTGTACGCCTACACCCCGTGCTCAGGTCGTGGCCAATCTCGTAAGATGATGCCAAGGATATCCGGGACATGGTCATTAACCCCCCAAAGGCTGTAAAGTAAACAAGACTGTTTAAACGAGCCGATCAAATTATTCAACTACCCACTAAGCGTGGAGATTTGATGCCCGATCAAGCGGTATGCTATATACCGTAACC
>JARYGA010010291.1:0-43006 GCA_030545235.1 Helianthus tuberosus
CAGCATCAGGCAGACACTGCCTCTAAGGCCTGTTAAGAGCCTCATATATTTTGGCTACACTGGTAGTGAGTGTAGGAATATAAGGGTTGTGGTACCGCGTCTCTAGGAATAAGATACACTGATTCGGATGTGCCTAAAACGTACTTTAAGTACCAAACACAGCACTTTAATAAATAAACCAGCTTCTAGCTGACTAATAAAGTGCCAGAACATGAGAAAATAACACTAGACACTTTCTAGAGTGTCGGGAAAACAAATTGTGCCACTAAAGATGTTAATACCGACACTTTAAAGCATTACAAAAGACTTTAACGGATTACTATCCAACCAAACAACCGGACATTACCCGGGACACGAAAATATTACTATTTTCACTAAATATATTTTTCTGAGCCAGTTAGGGTCCCTGATTACCCTAACACCCGTCATAACGCACTTTATATAACTAACGAGGTTAAACACTAAACTTAACCTATTTAACATAACTCACTCCCTAACTATCTAGTTAAAACCGAACTAGACCCACCCCCATGCCATAATCGGCCCCAACCAAGGGGACACACAAGTACAAGTTAATTATCTTATTAAGATTGTGTTTAGCATAAGGTGACACAATGTCCATTGGACAAACATGATTAAACCTTCTATAAGTACTAGAGTTTACACCACATAATCTTCACTTTACATTTCCACCAACAAAAATCTTTCTCTCTTGCTCTCCCCACTTGCGGCCGAACCCCAACCCACTCACCATCACATTTCCAAGTCTAGTTCTTGCAATTCCAAGGTGATACACACTTCAAGGATCGCGTATTAGGAGCTCTTGTGCACTCGGAACGCGAAGGACCTCCACCGTTAGCTTTTATCCACCTCTTTTTCGTCAAGATTCTTCCCTAGCCCCGAGCTAGAGGTATAACACTTAAAACTTGTTCTTGAACATATCTAAGGTGGTTAAAAGGAATATTGTCGGTTAAACATCGTAAACATACACTTTGATGCATAAAAGTCTAGTAAAATCACAAAAATGGTGGATAATAACATATAACTTGTGTAAAAGTCGTAGGACTTGAAATTTGTGATTATTGAGGCCCGATCTATGATGTGGTAGCTCGGATCATCGTTTAACCCGACTTTGTAAGATCATGTATCTTCACATAAGCTCGTTTTTGACTAAATACAAGGGTTAAAGGTGAAACTCTACCACACAAGATACATGAACTTGTGTAGAAATATTTTACTTGTGTAAAAGTGATTTAACCGGTAAAATGGTGTTTAAAACTAGCGGATCTACGTATCCGCAAGTGGTATTTTTGAAAGACCACACTTTAAAGAAATCATGTTTTTCTAAAGATGGATCTTACACTAATAAATATGATTTTATAAACCACAAGGGTGTAAACACTTGTGAAACAAAAAGATCCAACAAATATCTATTTTTGGGAAAAGTGACTAGAAGTTGTAAAGACGGATTTCTCTAAACACGAGGTTTTTACAAGATCAAAGCTACTTTATATAAAGATCTACATATATAAAGGTGATTTACATTAAAGATGCGGAAAAACTACAAGTTCATGCGATTATGCACATTTACATACTTGTCGACTAGTTTGATGTGTCAGAAATTGTTTGATTGAATAAAGAAGTTGTTGAATTGATTTGTTAAAAGAAAATGATACGCTTGAAAGCGTGGCCGCCTCCAGTTACAGAGGAAACTCTGGCGAAATTTTCTAAAAACCTAACACTTAGAATTATTTTACACAACAAGTGTTAGAACTATTTCTGGACATATTTTCGAAACATAAATTTCGCCAGCACTATATTTTACTAAATATTCGGAGGTGGGATTTTCACAAAGATTAACGTGATGAATATATTTGTCACAACACTGTTTATGATTATTTTGTGAAATACATAAATATTATTTTAGAGTGAAAATAATATTTACAAGCGTTAATGATTCCAAAACTTACGAACGCTTCCACAAACATATAAGTTACACCGGTAATTACATTACCACAAGATTGATAAAACGTAACTTACGCACATGTATTGTATCCCCCATCCTTGGGAAGATGAATAACTACCAAGTGTATACGAAACATAAACACGAAATAGTTGTCTAACTATTTCCCAAAGACATAAACTGTAAAGCTAAGGCACGGCCGTCCGTCTAATAGAATTAGCACTTGTAGGTCGTTGCACAGCTTACTGTATTGGAGACATTTGGTAGAGACGCGCATTCACTGTGAGTTCATGTCCCCCTTTTTCTCTAACTGTTTTCAGTTTACTTAACCGCGGGGGTGAAATACATGTTACTTTGTTTACAAGTACTTTATACACGGTATGAATTACGTAAGGAGGTTTAGATCATGTGAATGGGTAGTTAGAACACCGAGGGACTCGAGCGGTAGATCTATCTGGGTTTAGCGAGCCCAGCTCCCGGTCCAACAGAACAGGCCTCTCGGAGGACTAACAGAACGGACCTGGAGTGACTTGGTACCCAACGCAAAAATCGGCTAGGGTTGTGTCTTTCCTACTTGCATTTCACAACATGCTAATGGCCTTGCAAACCATTGGTGATCACAAGTCCTCTTACACTGCTACATACCAGGAAACTTTTATACTTACAAGTGTTTTTACTTACTCACTTGCACATGAACTCGCTCAACATTATTGTTGATTTTTCAACTCACATGTATTTCAGGAAATTAAACGGATCTGGCACGGTATGGAATGTTTTCCGCTGCACTTGTCATGAAGTCATCAGGGTTTAGGGGATGTGTCTCTTTCCTGGACAAGACACAGTCCTTGAACCACGTTTATGTTACGTTAAAAGTTGTAATGTTGTTGAACAAGGTTATGGTTGTTGGTTAAAACAATGGTACTGTATTTTGGTTTTCAAAACTTAATGGATGACTTGCATGGTTTTTAAATTCATATAGCTTGTTATGGTTAAGCTATGGTATTAAGAAGTCACACCAAAATTAACCACGCTTCCGCAAAGCCAGGGTGTGACAGCTTGGTATCAGAGCTCTGATCATAGCGAACTAGGATTCTGTCTCGAGTCTAGACTATGATCACTAGGGCTCTCACGAAAACATTTTTCTGCATACCACTTAAGTCCAGATCCACACTTTTTACAAACAAATGTTGAGCACATTTTATTAATTATAAGTTCAGCTTGGAGGGCTGAGGATCGATCTGGAGGATCGAGATGATTAAGGTAGTCGAGCACGTTGGTTTGTTATAGGATCGATCTGGAGGATCGAGGTTTGGTTTAAGTAAAGGATAGAGCAGTCTGGTAGACTGGATGGTATTGGCTAGTAAGACTAGGAGGATTGTGTGATGCCTTACTTGATGACTTATGTGATTACTTGATTTATGATTGACTATTTGTGCATGTTTGTGTATATGTTACAGACACATGGATTCTGCAGACACTGGTGGTTCAGGCACCACAGGCCCGAGGCCTATCGTTTCAGACGACATTGAGTCATCGGAGCACGAGGTTTATACGTCAGATTTCACCAGCACGGATGATGATGACTTTCAGCCATTCGCCTTACCCGACGGCGTTGATGAGCTCCCAGTTGATCTTCCAGCCGGGGATCTACCACTGGCACTGATCCCTGCTCCTATACCGCTGGCTGCGTACCCAGCTTACGATTTACCCATCGACGACGAGGAGGACGACATCGATATGTTTGAGGAGGAGCCTTTGGAGGATGCTCAGGGCGAGGCCCTACCTGCTGTTGCTCCCTTACTGATCGCAGATGCTCCGGCTGCAGAGTCACCTGCTCATTCCCCAGTCGCGGACTCCTTTGAGTCTGTGGCTTCTGTACCCACACATGCTCATAGTGCGCAGCACTTCTCCCATGGGTCCGATTCTGACCAGGCTTTTTCTGTTGCTTCCATACCTGGACTTGTTTTTGACCATGACGACGAGGGGGATTCAGATCCTATGTTTCCACCAGGATTTGATCCTGACCGTGATTTAGAGTTTGTCCCGATGGACGAGTTGATGGAGGATCCAGCAGATCCTATTGACCCTTTTGATCCGATTGATCCCGATTTTGATTTTGACATGGCGTTTGATGATCTTGAGCCTGCCATTGCACCTGAGCAGGCAGCTGCCCTTGACCCTTTACCAGAGCATGACCCTGTGCATGCTGATGTACCTTTTGAGCCCATTGCTGATGATCACCACATAGATGTTCCTGTTGATCCCATTGGTCCTTTACCCATTGTTGCTGTACCAGTTGACCCCCCTTTCGAGCACTTGGCACCCGTTCACCCTGTTGTTGCTCCCTTATTTGATCCCGTTCCCCTAGAGCCCGGACATGCACCGTTCGCGGCACATATGGATCCACCGGATGAGTCCGCACAGCACGGGTGGATACCGGCTGATGAGGACGTCCCACCGTTACACCCACAGATCCCAGACACTCGACACGTTGACTTTTCGTTTCAGGTTCCTATGTTTATACCTCCAGCGGGGCCTGGAGAGGGCTCTTCAGCTCACCCTGATGGGCATGTACCGATGCCCATGCCTTTCATGCCTCAGATTCCTTTTGTTCCACCCACTACAGCTCCTTTTGGTGTGGCACCCTTTGACCCCACACGTGAGCCACTGCTGTGGTCACCGTTTTCCCCCATGCCACCCACTGATCCATACCACAGGTTCCACGTGGGACATACCATTGAGGATGTATTGATGTCGTTTGTATACCAGCATGAGTCGCATGAGCAGCGACTACAGGAGTTGGAGAGAGCCCATCTGCAGCCATGTTAGTGCCATGGCCGGGTACCCTCTCCGTTGCAGCCATCACGACCATTACCCCCTGACTATGCTGCTCGTCTTACTACTTTGGAGCAGCAGATTGCTTCCATTATTCGTACACAGCAGGCGATGGAGGCGGACTGGTTACAGTTGCGCCATTTGTTTTATACCCGTTTTCCCCCTCCTCCACCACCATCTGCTTAGAGCTCATCGGTGCCACATGGGTAGGCGAAGTGAGAAGGCGGCGATTGCTTTTTGACTGCACAGCTTTTTGGGGAGACTACGTTATGACTTGACTTTTGTTATGTACTTGATGTTGTATTGATACTGATGTAGCTTTTGACAGGGGTGATGTAGCCCCTAGTGATTGATGATTGTATGTATACACTTACGATGTGGTCTCATTTATATGGCAATCGCAGTTTTCTCACCATATTTGGTTTCGCTTGATTACTTGTTTATATTTTATGACATGGGATGTTGCGTGATTGATATTTGTGATGTGTGATAACATGAGATGTTATGTGATTATACTATTACTACCGTTATATACGTACACTATATTACGAACTGATTTACGTAATATAACAACGGAGCCTTACCATGGCCTAACCAACTTAAACCATCTTTTAGAAGATGCCGCCAAGACGCGAACCAAACATGCCAACAAACGAGGCAGAACTCCAGCAGATTATTGCTGCTGCCATAGCACAGTACGCAGCATCTCAGCCAGGAGCGAGCGGAAGTGTTAACCAAGGCAATAACAATCCACCACACGGTAATACCACGCCATTCGAACCTACCATGTCCTAGCTGGACATCTTTAGCAATGATGCTAATGCCAAACACATGTTTTAACATACGTGCAGGATGCACCTACAAGCAGTTCTTAGACTGCAAACCAGTTAACTTCGATGGCACAGGAGGTGCAGTTGCCTTTACCCGCTGGGCTGAGAAAACCGATTCTGTGTTACGCATGAGCAAGTGTGCAGAGGATCAGCAAGTCACATACATTTCAGGGCTGTTTTTAGACGGAGCCCTATCATGGTGGAACCTACAAGTGCAAACACTAGGCGAAGCTGCCGCCTACGCCCTGACTTGGGCCGAATTGAAAGAACTGATGCGCAAAAAGTACTGTTCACGCGCAGAAATTCAAAGGTTGGAGACTGAATTTTGGCACCTAAAGATGGATGGACCTAAAATTGCAGAATACGTCCAGAGGTTTCACGACTTATCTCAAGTGGTTCCTTACATGGTTACGCCAGAATACAAGCGAATCGAGCGCTTCATTTGGGGTTTGGCTCCCCAAATAATAAGCATGGTAACCTCCTCCAAACCAGCGACTATCACTGAAGCCATCGATTTGAGCGTGGCTCTCACCGAGGAGGGGATTCGTCTAAACAGGTTTGGTGATGCTAAGGCAAAGGAGAAAGAGACTCATGTTGAGTCGTCCGGAAATAACAAAAGAAAGTTTTCGAACTTCAAACAAAGTGTTAGCGGTGATGGTAAGAGAGGAGCACCAAACACGCCAACTCAGGGTACGACTGGCAGTGGAAGGAAATGAAGGGGATATATGGGCACCCAGCCCAAGTGTAACGCCTGCCAGCGTCACCATTCTGGTCAATGTGGGCTAAAAGTATGTGAGGTGTGTGGAAAACGTGGTCATTCTAAGGATACTTGTTGGGTCCCTGTCGGCCGCGGAGGCCAGGGAGGATATGGACATAGGAATGATAACCGTGGTGGAAATGGAAACCGCCTACTAGGAAACTTTGGAGGAAACAGAAACCGAGGCAACAATGCAAACCAGGCTGGCAATGTCAACCAGATCAACACCCCAGCTGGAAATGGGGATGGGAACGGGCAGAGGCTCGGATGCTATAACTGCGGGGAAATCGGGCATTTTAAGAAGAACTGCCCAACGTTGAATCAGGCCCGTGGTAGAGTATTCCAACTAGAAGCCAGAGAAGCACGCCAAGATCCAAATGTTGTTACGGGTACGTTCCCTATCAATCAACGCTATGCATCCGTTTTATTTGATACTGGTGCCGACTATAGCTTCGTATCACTAGAATTTAAGAATATGCTTGGGTTAGCTGCTCATAAGTTAGACATTCCCTACTCGATCGAATTAGCTAATGGAAAGTTAGTTGGAGCCGACGAAGTAATCGGAGGTTGTGTGATAGAATTGGGAGAACGCGAGTTTACGTTGGATCTACTACCAGTCCAATTGGGAAGCTTCGACGTGGTGGTAGGAATGGATTGGTTATCTAGAAACAAGGCTGAAATAGTATGTCACGAGAAAGTTGTTCGTATCCCAACCGATGATGGTGAGACAATTGTGGTTCACGGGGAGAAGCGTGACACGCCGCTAAGATTTATCAGCTGCTTGAAAGCAAGGAAGTGTTTACAGAAAGGATGTGTTGCTTTTCTGGCACACATCGTAGATAAGAAGGCTGTCGAGCCAAGGATCGAAGACATCCCTGTCGTAAGGGAGTATCCAGAAGTCTTCCCAGAAGACTTACCCGGACTGCCACCTCAGAGGCAAGTGGAGTTTCACATTGACTTAGTTCCAGGCGCAGCGCCTGTAGCTAAGGCGCCGTACAGACTTGCGCCGTCTGAGATGCAGGAACTGTCAACACAACTTCAAGAGTTGTTAGACAAGGGTTTTATCCGACCAAGCTTCTCGCCTTGGGGAGCTCCGGTCTTGTTTGTCAAGAAGAAGGACGGAAGTTTCCGCATGTGTATTGACTACAGAGAATTGAACAAGCTGACGATCAAGAATAGGTACCCTCTGCCAAGAATCGATGATCTGTTCGACCAACTTCAAGGTTCAAGCTGTTACTCTAAGATCGATCTTCGATCTGGATACCATCAACTAAGGATACAGGAGGAAAGTATCCCGAAAACAGCCTTCCGAACTCGTTATGGACACTACGAGTTCCTCGTTATGCCATTTGGTTTGACAAACGCGCCTGCGGTATTCATGGATCTAATGAATAGGGTTTGCAAGCCATACCTGGACAAGTTCGTGATTGTATTCATCGACGACATCTTGATTTACTCAAAGACGAAGGCTGAACACGAACAACATCTTAGAACCATACTGGAGCTGCTAAAGAAGGAACAGCTATACGCCAAATTCTCCAAGTGCGAGTTTTGGCTACGCGAAGTCCAGTTTCTTGGACATGTGGTTAATGGGGATGGAATTCATGTTGATCCCACAAAGATCGAGGCGATCAAGGATTGGGAAACGCCAAGGACGCCAACCGAGATTCGGCAATTCTTGGGTTTGGCTGGCTACTATAGAAGGTCCATCGAGGATTTCTCGAAAATCGCTCAACCTTTGACGCTCCTCACGCAGAAGGACAAGACGTTTGATTGGGGAATCAAACAGGATGAAGCGTTTCAGATATTGAAAGATAAGCTCTGCAACGCGCCAATCTTAGCTCTACCGGAAAGTACCGACAATTTTGTGGTATACTGCGACGCATCGCGTCAAGGATTGGGTTGTGTGTTGATGCAACGCCAAAAGGTCATTGCTTACGCATCACGCCAACTGAAAGTGCACGAGAAGAACTATACCACGCACGATTTAGAGCTTGGCGCAGTGGTTTTCGCTTTAAAGATCTGGAGACACTACCTGTATGGTACAAAGTGCACAATCTTCACAGACCACAAAAGCCTACAGCATATATTCAACCAGAAGGAGTTGAATATGAGACAAAGACGATGGGTTGAATTGTTGAACGATTACGACTGCGAGATAAAGTATCACCCAGGGAAGGCAAATGTAGTTGCCGATGCCCTAAGTCGTAAAGAAAGAATCAAACCCATAAGGGTTAGAGCTTTGGAAATGATTATACGAACCGACCTTTCCTTGCGCATTCGTGCTGCACAAAAGGAAGCTCTCAAGGAGGGAAACCTTGAGGAAGAATATCTCCGTGGAATGGAGAAGCTTTTGGTACCAAACAAGGAAGGAACGTTATGTTTTGAGAAAAGGATTTGGGTTCCTCTGTTTGGTGGATTAAGGGAAGTTATTTTCAACGAAGCGCACAAGTCACGGTACTCTATCCACCCTGGATCGGATAAGATGTATCAAGATCTCAAGGATTACTATTGGTGGCCTAGGATGAAGGGCGACGTTGCTGTCTACGTAAGCAAATGTTTAACGTGCGCTAAGGTCAAGGCGGAATACCAGAAGCCTTCGGGACTTCTGCAACAACCTGAGATTCCCAAATGGAAATGGGAACAAATCTCAATGGATTTTGTTACAAAACTGCCACGAACGCCAAAAGGCCATGATATGATTTGGGTGATTGTTGACCGCCTAACAAAGTCCGCACACTTTCTGCCAATCAAGGAGAAAGACAGTACTAGTAAACTTGCGGAAATTTACTTGAGAGAGATCGTAGCACGTCATGGAGTACCCCTCTCGATCATCTCTGATAGAGACGGAAGGTTTGTGTCAAGGATATGGCAATCCTTCCAAGAATCTTTTGGCTCACAGTTGAATCTGAGCACTGCATTCCATCCGCAAACTGATGGCCAGAGCGAGCGAACAATACAAACTTTGGAAGACATGCTGAGGGCATGTGTTATGGATTTAGGCGGTAGCTGGGATAAACACTTACCTTTGGTCGAATTTTCATACAACAACAGCTACCACACCAGTATTGGTGTCGCGCCATTTGAGGCCCTATACGAACGCAAGTGCCGATCACCACTATGTTGGTCTGATGCAGGTGATAGGCAGCTTGCTGGTCCCGAGATCGTCCAAGAGACGACAGACAAGATCGCGCAAATTCTTAAACGCATCGAAGCCGCTCGCCACAGACAAAAGGCCTACGCGGATCCAAACCGGAAACATGTGGATTTTCAAGTTGGAGAAATGGTTTTACTGAAGGTATCACCCTGGAAAGGGGTGGCGCGCTTTGGAAAGCGTGGAAAGTTAAATCCACGCTACATTGGTCCCTTTAGAATTCTAGAAAGAATTGGGACGGTAGCATACAAGTTGGACCTACCCGCTGAACTAAATGGCGTTCACGATACACTTCATGTATCCAATTTAAAGAAAAGTCCAACTCAAATTGACGTTGCCATTCCTATCGACGAGATTCATATTGACGACACGCTCCACTTCGTTGAAGAACCTGTTGAGGTCACGGATTGGAAAGTTAACAAGACCCGCCGGAGCAGTGTCAAGCTCGTCAAGGTTCGTTGGAATGCCAGACATGGTCCTGAATTTACCTGGGAACGTGAGGACCGGATGAAAGAGAAATACCCCCACTTATTTCCTAAGAACCCTGCTTCTACAAGCAGAACTTAAATTTCGGGACGAAATTTATTTAACGGGGGGAGAATGTGACAACCCGCACTAAACCAGGTATCCGTACAACTTAATTAATGATTAATTACTACTTGATTACTGTGCTTGTTTGAACTAGCTGATAAACTGCTACCTGCATATTGATACATGCACTTACTCGCATCATACTTTATTTGCTGTCACTACATTAATTACATACTGAACCCTAGTGACAAACTTGATGCACAAAAAGCACAGTAGCACTAAACGGATACACAGTGAACATGCTGATATAACCAGCATCAGGCAGACACTGCCTCTAAGGCCTGTTAAGAGCCTCATATATTTTGGCTACACTGGTAGTGAGTGTAGGAATATAAGGGTTGTGGTACCGCGTCTCTAGGAATAAGATACACTGATTCGGATGTGCCTAAAACGTACTTTAAGTACCAAACACAGCACTTTAATAAATAAACCAGCTTCTAGCTGACTAATAAAGTGCCAGAACATGAGAAAATAACACTAGACACTTTCTAGAGTGTCGGGAAAACAAATTGTGCCACTAAAGATGTTAATACCGACACTTTAAAGCATTACAAAAGACTTTAACGGATTACTATCCAACCAAACAACCGGACATTACCCGGGACACGAAAATATTACTATTTTCACTAAATATATTTTTCTGAGCCAGTTAGGGTCCCTGATTACCCTAACACCCGTCATAACGCACTTTATATAACTAACGAGGTTAAACACTAAACTTAACCTATTTAACATAACTCACTCCCTAACTATCTAGTTAAAACCGAACTAGACCCACCCCCATGCCATAATCGGCCCCAACCAAGGGGACACACAAGTACAAGTTAATTATCTTATTAAGATTGTGTTTAGCATAAGGTGACACAATGTCCATTGGACAAACATGATTAAACCTTCTATAAGTACTAGAGTTTACACCACATAATCTTCACTTTACATTTCCACCAACAAAAATCTTTCTCTCTTGCTCTCCCCACTTGCGGCCGGACCCCAACCCACTCACCATCACATTTCCAAGTCTAGTTCTTGCAATTCCAAGGTGATACACACTTCAAGGATCGCGTATTAGGAGCTCTTGTGCACTCGGAACGCGAAGGACCTCCACCGTTAGCTTTTATCCACCTCTTTTTCGTCAAGATTCTTCCCTAGCCCCGAGCTAGAGGTATAACACTTAAAACTTGTTCTTGAACATATCTAAGGTGGTTAAAAGGAATATTGTCGGTTAAACATCGTAAACATACACTTTGATGCATAAAAGTCTAGTAAAATCACAAAAATGGTGGATAATAACATATAACTTGTGTAAAAGTCGTAGGACTTGAAATTTGTGATTATTGAGGCCCGATCTATGATGTGGTAGCTCGGATCATCGTTTAACCCGACTTTGTAAGATCATGTATCTTCACATAAGCTCGTTTTTGACTAAATACAAGGGTTAAAGGTGAAACTCTACCACACAAGATACATGAACTTGTGTAGAAATATTTTACTTGTGTAAAAGTGATTTAACCGGTAAAATGGTGTTTAAAACTAGCGGATCTACGTATCCGCAAGTGGTATTTTTGAAAGACCACACTTTAAAGAAATCATGTTTTTCTAAAGATGGATCTTACACTAATAAATATGATTTTATAAACCACAAGGGTGTAAACACTTGTGAAACAAAAAGATCCAACAAATATCTATTTTTGGGAAAAGTGACTAGAAGTTGTAAAGACGGATTTCTCTAAACACGAGGTTTTTACAAGATCAAAGCTACTTTATATAAAGATCTACATATATAAAGGTGATTTACATTAAAGATGCGGAAAAACTACAAGTTCATGCGATTATGCACATTTACATACTTGTCGACTAGTTTGATGTGTCAGAAATTGTTTGATTGAATAAAGAAGTTGTTGAATTGATTTGTTAAAAGAAAATGATACGCTTGAAAGCGTGGCCGCCTCCAGTTACAGAGGAAACTCTGGCGAAATTTTCTAAAAACCTAACACTTAGAATTATTTTACACAACAAGTGTTAGAACTATTTCTGGACATATTTTCGAAACATAAATTTCGCCAGCACTATATTTTACTAAATATTCGGAGGTGGGATTTTCACAAAGATTAACGTGATGAATATATTTGTCACAACACTGTTTATGATTATTTTGTGAAATACATAAATATTATTTTAGAGTGAAAATAATATTTACAAGCGTTAATGATTCCAAAACTTACGAACGCTTCCACAAACATATAAGTTACACCGGTAATTACATTACCACAAGATTGATAAAACGTAACTTACGCACATGTATTGTATCCCCCATCCTTGGGAAGATGAATAACTACCAAGTGTATACGAAACATAAACACGAAATAGTTGTCTAACTATTTCCCAAAGACATAAACTGTAAAGCTAAGGCACGGCCGTCCGTCTAATAGAATTAGCACTTGTAGGTCGTTGCACAGCTTACTGTATTGGAGACATTTGGTAGAGACGCGCATTCACTGTGAGTTCATGTCCCCCTTTTTCTCTAACTGTTTTCAGTTTACTTAACCGCGGGGGTGAAATACATGTTACTTTGTTTACAAGTACTTTATACACGGTATGAATTACGTAAGGAGGTTTAGATCATGTGAATGGGTAGTTAGAACACCGAGGGACTCGAGCGGTAGATCTATCTGGGTGTAGCGAGCCCAGCTCCCGGTCCAACAGAACAGGCCTCTCGGAGGACTAACAGAACGGACCTGGAGTGACTTGGTACCCAACGCAAAAATCGGCTAGGGTTGTGTCTTTCCTACTTGCATTTCACAACATGCTAATGGCCTTGCAAACCATTGGTGATCACAAGTCCTCTTACACTGCTACATACCAGGAAACTTTTATACTTACAAGTGTTTTTACTTACTCACTTGCACATGAACTCGCTCAACATTATTGTTGATTTTTCAACTCACATGTATTTCAGGAAATTAAACGGATCTGGCACGGTATGGAACGTTTTCCGCTGCACTTGTCATGAAGTCATCAGGGTTTAGGGGATGTGTCTCTTTCCTGGACAAGACACAGTCCTTGAACCACGTTTATGTTACGTTAAAAGTTGTAATGTTGTTGAACAAGGTTATGGTTGTTGGTTAAAACAATGGTACTGTATTTTGGTTTTCAAAACTTAATGGATGACTTGCATGGTTTTTAAATTCATATAGCTTGTTATGGTTAAGCTATGGTATTAAGAAGTCACACCAAAATTAACCACGCTTCCGCAAAGCCAGGGTGTGACACCCTTCACCCGCAAATCCCTCTTGATATTTACAAAGGTATAAAAGTTAAAAAGGAGGAGGATTGATTGCTTGGCAAGCCTATGGTTGGAATAAGTTCCATGCCGCTCTCGAGTGATTCACTAAAAATACACCTTCGGCCGAGTGTGAGTGATTTCTCCCGTGAGGTATGTGAACTTGTATATAAATGGAATTTTAAAAAGGCATGTTATGCCCAAATAAGTAATTTTTCTTATGAAAAGTTTTAAATAAATCATGACGAATAGGATTGTAAATAAATAAAAATAAAACTACATAAAAAATCTTGGAAATCCCGACACTCTACGACAAGCCCAAAACCTTCTCTTCTACCTATTCCATTTGTGTGACAACCCTCACTAAACCAGGTATCCGTACGACAAGCCCAAAACCTTCTCTTCTACCTTTTCATTGGTCTGCACTCCACCATCAACCGCCACTTTTTCTCTCCTTCCTGAAACCGCTACATCAACCGCCACTTTTTCTTTCTCTTTGAAGATCTCACAACCACCATCACAAATGTTACACCACCACTGGCTACAAGGGGTAGCGGTGGCTAAAGGGTGGAGGTATTAAGGTGGTCCGTGGTTTGTAGGGAGACTGTTTGTAGAGATAAACGGGGCGGTGGCATTAACGTGGTGGTGCGGTAGCGGTGGCGGTTAGATGTAGGCTGCGGTGGTGATTGGCACTGATCGAAGGTAGTGACGCTCGGTTACATCTGGCTAGGACCAACAACGCCACAGGCTCTCACGTATCTAGGGTTCTACGGTGTTATATGTGAGTCCGAGCCGATGGTTGTGATGGTCTTGAATGATGAAGAGTTTAGTGTTTAGAGAGAGAGAGATGAAATGATATACGTGGTTACAGGGTTGAATGCGAAGGACGGTGCTGTGGTGGTTGTGTGGTGGTGCTGTGGTGGTGGTGGTGGATGATGGTTAGTGGTGGTGGTAGTGGCAACTTTGTGGTGGTGGTGATTATGGTAGAAAAAAGATGGGTATGTGTGTTTGTTTCCTGTAAATGGTTTTTGAAAACCATTTTTCAGTTGTACACAAAATTCACCCTTTAATATTTATTATTTAAGTATTAAAATTGTGGGCTAAACGTCGTCGTCTGATGTCATGTGAGGTATTCTTTTGCAAAAAAATATTTTAGTTTTGTATTTATTTTTATGTTGTGATAATGGTTTTGTGTTGTGAGTGACTTTTGAATTAATCCTAATGAGATTCTAGTTTTCATATCTTTGAATATTTTTATTTTGAGTAAAATGCACGGATAGTCCCTGTGGTTTGTTGAAATTTCACCTTTAGTCCCCAACTTTTCAAAATTACACTCTTAGTCCCTGTGGTTTGACAAGTTGTTACTCGGATAGTCCCCAAAGCGGTTGGAGGTTAGTTTTTCTGGTTAAGTGGGTGTGAAATGACAAGGACTATCCGAGTTCAACTTGTCAAACCACAGGGACTACCCGAGTAACCTTCATCTGTTTTAGGGACTATCCGAGTAACAACTTGTCAAACCACATGGACTAAGAGTGTAATTCTGAAAAGTTGGGGACTAAAGGTGAAATTTCACCAAACCACAGGGACTATCCGTGCATTTTACTATTTTATTTTCATATATATATATATATGTGTATTAAATTTTTCATCATTTATTTTACTACACGTAAACAAACTTTTGAATATATGAATATAAAAAAACTTTTTTAATATATGAATATTTTATTTGAATTCTCCTATAATCTGTGTCGATAACGGTATTCATTTTTACATTTATCGATTTATGTAATTATTTTGGGCATTTGGGTTTTCTCTTTCGGTTGTTGCAGCGAGTGTTCGTTCCGTAGCAAACCTATACATGGTTAAACACTTTAACGTCTTTTTTGTTTGGTTTAATGTTTCCGCCACAACGTGTGGGTTTTGAAAACTCGTTTAAGAAAAAAAAAAAAGAACGTTTTTAAAAATAAAAAAATCGAGAGAAAAGGTTTTTATTTACTAAAAAAACGTTATAAAATGTAATAATGAAAGACAAAAAATACAAATAAAACACTGAGGGTTAATTTTAACAATGTAAACTTAGGGGTACTTTTAATAAAAATAAAAGAAGGATGTACATATAGGCTATTTAACAATGTAAACTTAGGGGTACTTTTAATAAAAATAAAAGAAGGATGTACATATAGGCTATAGCAGCTTCGGAATAGTGATTTATCAATTCAGATTGTTTTAATTGGCCCCATAAATCGTTTTTCTATTTTATTTATCATTTTAATTTTTGTCTAAGAGTAAATTACACTTTTCGTTAGATATATAGTAAATTTCACGTTTCGCCTTTAACCTAAGGTGACATCAAGAATTGTCCTTTATGTTCAAAATTATTTACCCTTTTCGTTATTTACATCAACGGACTTTAAATTTGTATATAAAGTCGAGTCATCTGACTTGCGCGTAAGGGCATATATATTACTCCTTCTAACATAAGAAGCACTTCGCTACCATACCCAAATTTACCTGCACCACTTCATTTTCTCCGTCGGTCGTTGTCTCTGCCCTCAATCCCATCGGTGCCACCTCTAACCTGTATCACTTCAACAACTCCTTGTGCTCTATCTGGAATTTGATTCGATTGAACATCGGAAGCAAGCAGGTAAGGACCTCCTGATGCTAGTGAAGAACAATCCAAAAATCCGAGTGAAGATAACGAGAGCTGGAACAATCAAGTCATTGTGCATGTTTGATCATCAATGATTGATCATCAAATTCGAAGACAGAAATAACTGAAATTGTTTTGGTAAAAAATTACCGAAGCAATTAAGTGTTCAAATTAGTTAAGTGAGGTAGTGTGCTGAAAAAATGTGTTAAAAATATGTTGATTGAGTTATTTGCAAAAACAGTTTCAGGATACGGCTCAGGATATAGAGCTGTATTTATGATCAAACAATGAGCGAAAATGTAAAAGGTGACACAGGATGTACGAGGAAACCCCTTGATCAATCTAGATCGCCGACACAAAACCTCGGGAGCTGACAATCACAGCTGCCTTGTTCTTCTATTACTTCAAATGTCGGGATACAGTCCAGGATATGATGCGGATCAACTAAGTGTTACAATGTAATCTGAGTACAAGTGTAAGTGAGTTGCGAGTGTTTGCAGCTAGAGAGAAAAAGTGTGCGAAAGATTGTGTGTGTTTCTATCTGATCCGATCAATCCATTTATAGTAAAATAAACTAACAAACTAGCCTACTTTTGCGGCATTCAACGAATATTCCTCAGGTGAACGTTGTAGTCCACGTCTTCCGGCTTCAACATCTATAAGCCAACTGATTTGCCCGAGTCTTGAGGAGAAGAAGTCCACTTGAATGTTGGAGACTTGCACCTTCTAATCTGCACGTGGGTTAATTGGTTATTGCCAGGATATGGTGCCAAGAGGTTACCAATATCCTGATCCGGTATCCTAGTCACAATACAACAAACAGAGTCAGAATATTAATCGGGATATATGAGCAGAAAATGACCCATAACAATTGTCCCCAAAATATATCTGTTGGTATACCAATTCCAACGGATATATTTTAAAGCTTATCTCGTAAATCGAGGCTATTAAACTGAAACGACGGTCAGGATAGTACTATGCAACTTCCAACGTGGTTTTCACTCAATGGATATCTATTACGCCCCTATATCTTCACTCTTTTTGTTTGAAAACCAGATATCATCAACAGAGTCTCCAGGTAATTACTCATTCCTTCTCCATTTCCTGTTAATTTCTTTATTCTACTTCCAATGGCTACAAGAACCTACTCTCAAACCGGTGAATTGTCGGAGACCTTCGTCCAGCAAAACCTTTTCAAAAATCCCGAGACGGAGATCTGTTCCTTTGATAACGCAAACATTGCAGCGTTGAGGGCCACCGACTCTTTCCCCGATGGCACGATTATTAGGCCATTTGACCAGTCAATTCGATCGGATGTTTCTTCTGCCGATTGGGTCTGTTTTCTGGCATACCCTTTCCCGCTAGGTCTTCGGTATCCATTTCCCGAATTCATGATGCAGTTTTTCCGAACCACTGGTATTTCCTTTGCCCAAACAATGGCCATGGTTTGGAGAGTACTGATCGTACTCAACCAAATAAAAAACCTTCACTGTCCTGACCTCTGCTTCGAGGATATCCCGATTGCCTACCGCCTCTGATCACACGGTTCCAGCCGGTTCTTACTCTTTTCAACTTCCAGCAAACCCCTCATTCTTAAAGCCACCAAGAACGAGGATGGATGGCAACGTAAATTCTTCTTCGTTAAGCGAGACTCCATCTATGAGGGTGCTAGCCTTCCGGTGGAGTGGTTAACCGCCGGTAGGGTTTAGGGTTTCAAGGATATCCCCAGATACTTCCAGGCTTATATCCTGTGCTAATATTTTCTTATTTGGCCTTTATGTAGTGAATTTTAAAGAAGTAGCCCCTCTTACTGCAGAATCTGAAAAAAGAATCAAAGCAATTTTACCAGTTACCGGAAGGTGATAGGAGTTTTTCCACACACCTCCCAAGTTCCAGTCAATATTCATCATCTGACATGTCTAGAAAGAGTCATTTTGTAAATAATTGATTAGCGTAATATAACTAAAGAGTAATAAGGATTTAGAACTTCCCCTTTATGCAGCACCAGCCAAAATCCCAGAAGTTTTCGACCTTGAGGAGTTGGACAGTTACTCCGATCACGTCCAGGTCAAGAAGGAGCCCAGTCCCAAGGATACGGCCTCATCCAAGCCCAGCATCTCCAAAGCCATCATCATTCCTAAGCCATCGCCAGCTTGTCACACCCCCAAAATACCACCTACGGAATGTCCCTGTTAGGAGTGTGATGTACCAACAAAGAGCCACTAATTACCTTGAACCCTTACAAGTTTCAAAATAAAATCCTCAATTATTAATGAAAAATACCATTAACGAGTTTAAATGAAAACCACATGTTCAGCGGAAGCAAATAGTAAACCAAAGTTAACTGTTCCAAACCAATGTATAGTATTAATAGTTTAAACAGATGGATCCCTCCAGTCGGCCCATGACCACTCCAGCTATTCCAGACAGCAAGTTCCAATCCAACACATCTAATGACCTGCGAGCATGCAACAAGTGTATCAGACAACGCTGGTGAGTTCATAGTTTTACGAAAACGTTGGTTACCAAGTGTTTAGTTAATCCATTGAATTTAATTCCGAAAAGTAATGTTGATAATATCTCGTTACTGAACAAGACGGCTCCTGATGTATGTTTTGCCCGTTCCCCAGTGCTCCTATCAAAGCACTGGGCCCGACTGGGTCATTAGTTCACAACCGTCCTCCCCGGTACGGCGTGAGGGTGCCAAACCTAAGTAGCGCTACCAACTAATACCCCACTACCACCCACGATAGCAAAAGATGGGACTTAAAAGATAGAGAGTGAGAATATTATCCAACATCCCAGTTTTACCCAAATGATTTATCCCTCCCCGGGATACCCACTGACGGTCCCAACCACCGGGACGCATGCTCAAGAGATGAACTCACCTTTGGTTTGCTCGGTATGTTATGTTAATTTACCCTTTCCAAGTTGGCCAACCAAGCCCTACCGTGGTTACCAAAAATAATTAGCTTGTAAACACATAATCACATAGTCTTTAAGCACGTTATACATGTAGAGTACCCGTAATACACATACCCATATGCAAGTTGCAACAAAAGATCATGTAACACATAGTAAACGTCTGAGCCACACACTATTCCTAACATCGGTCAATATGTCAATAACAATTTCACAACCCATTCCATTTATCCTACCCATATGCGGCCTGTTATCATTTACAGCCCAAGTAAATATGCCACACCAAACCTTTGTATAACAGAAAGCATATAATAGACCTACTATGTGGTTGTATAAAAGAAAATAGACCTACTATGTGGTTGTATAAAAGAAAGCATGTGGGGACCCCACATAACATGTGCACCGCCAACTAAGATGATCACATGATCAGATCATCAATTGTCACTTCATATACATTTTGATTGCACTTTGAATTCTTGGGGTCATCACATGATGTTGGTTTTGAGGTCCAATTGAAATACAGTTGCATGTGGCTAAGTCAAATTGCATGTGAAGATAATCATTATAACAAAATTCGATATATCTTAATATGACTAGAGATTTTGTGTTGATAAAAGTTTGCATGGCACAATAAAACATAAAGTGTTTTGAGGTCAGATCATATCACTAATGTCGGTCGGCTTTGTGGCCCAATCACAAGAGACTAATCAACTTTATCATTACTTACACAATCGGCCCAAGTTGATTAAATCAGAGATGCATGTGCTAGTGAGGTCCAATTAAATTTTGTTGACTCATTATTCATTACCTCTTTCTCGGTGAACAAAACCCCCTTGACCCACTACCTCTAATACTTATTTTGTATATCTTAATTATCAATAATCAGCCAAGTTAAGCTACCAATTAATTCAACGCATCATTGACTATCATGAAACCTAAACATTATATCGGTCGTTCCCTACACATACACATCAGATAGTTCATCATCATCTGTCATCAAGCATGTTAATAACCGGCTTCCCTAATTGACATGCATTCCAACTGCTAACAACTAATACATATGTCAGCAAACCATCTATGCAAGATAACAAAAGTCACAGCCCATACATGAATATGTTAACACTTATTCACTATCATAATCTCGTATTCATGCCAGATCATGTTTCACAATTTACATTCCTAATACATGAAATTCACTAGCACATCTAAACACCATATAACATATATAAAGTAGTAGCACACATACCGATCTACTGCCAATTCACAAGTGATGCCCTACAGGTATAGAATGAATTTGATGGGGGGTAGTCTGCTGCCGTCACCAATCATAGGGGGTAGGGTTTTGATTTGGTTTTTGTTTCAAGTTTTCTCTAAAAAGAATACACATTATGTAACACATAAGATAAGGGTTTGGGCTTTGGGGTGGTACCCCCTTTTTGGACCGAGATGCTCATATTTAGGCCCAAACCATTGGGCTATTACCATTATTTAATATGCTTACACCCGGGTTTCTGGCCTGATCTGTATGTATGTGGGCCGATAATAATAACGTTGAGGGGTAGTTCTCTAAGTTAGTTAATTGGTACATAAGAGCGTTCTAACGGCTTCATGCAGTTAATCAGTTAAACACACGTCATGTAGTTAATCAGTTAAGCATATGTTACACATACCTAGTCACGTTATACATATAGCAAGTATATCGCATACATTGGTGTTTAGCAATTTTTATCGTCGCAAGAGATATGAAAGGAAATAATCAGAAAACAGAATCACGTGACAAAAAGATACTGAGAGATACCGACCTTGAAAGTTTGGATTGTCACATCATCCCCAATTTGAAAGAAATTTCGTCCCGAAATTTGACAAGTAAACACAGAGGAGTGAAGCGAGAAATCAAGATTAATCAAGATTGTTGCGGATTTTCCTCAGGTGCCACATCATCCCCAACTTGAAAGGGAATTTCGTCCCGAAATTCGCCAATGATAACCGACGTTGACACAATCGTTTAGATAACAGCGGATCCTAGAGTTTACTCCGACCATTGCGTTCCTACGTGAACTCCGGTCTACGTCTTGAGTTCCAGCGAACACTCACAATTGGAATTCGACTAAGTTAACGAACCTTGACTTACTGGTCCAGGTGTCCGATAAATTCCTCTAGTAAAAGTATCGCATGCGTTTCATCAGACAACCACTGCCTTAGATCCGAAACATAAATGACATCGCGTACATTACCCGATTCGTCGGGTAACTCAAGTTTGTAGGTTACACTACCGATTCTTCCCAGACTGTTGAATAGTCCATCGTGACATCAGTTAAGCTCGCCATACTTCTCAAGCACTCCACACCCTCCCAGGGTGAGACTTTCAACATGATACGATCGCCTACAGCGATCTTCCAGCGTTTCCCAGGTTTATCATCTTTCCTGACGGTCACGCATTGCCGCCAATCGACTCCTGCTCCAAACAACCTTCCCAAGAGTTTCGAGTACCAGTCCTGGACCAGTAATTAGGTTGTCACCCACCTTGATCCAACAAGGAGATTAACGTTACTGTCCATGCAATGCCTCAAACAGAGTTGTCTGAATACTAGAATGCTAACTGTTGCAGTAAACTCAACCAAGGTAAGAGTCCTTCAAATTTATACCCTAGCCAGGCGCACACATACTCGCAACATGTCTTTGAGTGCCAGGAGAGTTTGTTTACTCTGACCGTTTATCCAATGACGATAAGTAATGCTCTGGTCCTGTCGTGAGCCATAGGTGTTGTGTATTACCTGACATAAATCATGCATAAATCAAATTCAGAGGTAACAGGAGTTGGCACCTCGTGCCTAAAAGCCGCCTCTCTCAGAGGAACATTCACAACTGTGAAGACTCGTCAGTTTTCCTGATTACAAGAAAGTCTGCTGGTAACGTGAGTCCATCAACGATCATCCGGGTGATAAGGTTTCCGTTTCGAGTTGTAAGTAGACCAGTGATAAAATCCATGGCAGTATGTTCTCATTTCCATATGTGTGGTCTGATTGCTAATATCCCACCTTGACTTTCCCACATGTCAAACATCGTTCCCATGCGTGGCTATGTGGGCCTTCAGGCCCGGTCACCCACACAAGGTCTTCAGGTTTTAATACATCCTATTAAAACTCCGACGAATAGGATATTCGAGACCCGTGTGCTTCGCCTGTACCAGTTTCTCAAGGTTGCTGTATAGTGAGGTTCATATTCGTTCCATGAAGTAGCAAATATCGTCCGACCTGCCAAAGGTTGCTTCCCCATGCCTCGCATGGGTTAATCTTGAGAACTCTCTTCCTTCAGTTCTTCAGTTTGAGCAAGGCGAGTCGATCAGGTATGTTAGAGTCGATAGCAGGCTGCAAAGCTCGTGCACGTCCAGGTTTCACGGTCGCATTCATTCAAAAGTTCCATCCAGTGATGCAATTAACAGATTCAGCTCTTTCGAAACCAAAGTACATGGGAGGCCCTTGTGATCGGTCTAAGTAGCTCATTCGGTACCGTCCAAGTAATGCCTCCAAGTAAATCCAAAGACCACGGTTTCCACCGCCAGTTATGTGTCGTGCAGTTCCTCTTTGTAACTCCATTACGTAAGTCATCACTCTCTTGTGTTGCGTCGGTGTGTAACTGGGACTCTGATTCGGACCATCATGGTACACTACTAAATCACCCGCACCCTCGGGTAAAGACGATGCTCAGTGCATTGTAAAGTTGGGATTCGAAAGCTGAAAAGACGTTCCTGTTTTGTCTTTCACGAACACAGCACCCTGTTGTGCTAAAGAGATTTAAGTTGCGCGACCTTCGAAAATCCTGTGATTAAGCTGCGATAGTATCTAGTGAGACCAAGAAACTCCTGTATCCTCGAAGGGATCTTTGATGTTGATCAGTTTCTATCAAAATGGATCTTAGCGAGATCCACGTGTATTCCCACTTCGTTGTTTATATGACTAAAAATGTATACTTCCCAAATCCTGAAGTCACACTTAGGTAGGCTTCGCACGTAGATGCTCCTCCCCTAAAAGCTTTATGATGAAATACAAGTGTCGTTCATGGTGCTCCTTTCTCCTGGAAGTGATTCAAAACGTCCTAGATAAATGCGGTTGGCGAATCTGGCAAGACGGGGTTGGCACATACTACTCATGTGATCCCTAAGACTGCTGGTGTGTTGGGTAACTTTAAACAACGAGAACAGAAAATCGTAGTGGCTGTACCGTGCATGTAACGCCGTGTTAGAAGTCATCCTCCCCTGGGTCTTCCATCAAGTGACAGTCTGATCTTAATTCGGTTTCCGAATAGAAGCTGGATCAGTGCAGCGGGTCAAGAAGGTTGTCGATGCGAGTTAGAGGGTGACGGTCTATGATTGCCACCTTGGGGTAGTCTGTACGCGTACGAAAGGACTTGTCCTTCATCTCCACAATAGAGCTCGGGCTCCCCAGAACAAGGAGCTAGAACACTAAAACTCCCACCCGGTAGTTCCTGAAATTGACTAGACAATTCTTGCAACCCTCCTGGTGCAAGACGGTATGAAGTACGAGTGATCAAGGCTATTTCTGGCATGAGATTAAACTGAGATTCTGCCTAACAGTTGTGGAAGTAAATCTGTAAGCTCCTCGGGTAGCACACTAAGGGGAATCACAAACAATTGGTGGATCCTAGATCCTCTTTTCTTTAGCCTCAACATCTGTAACGGTTGCTAACGTAGCGGGGTGATCCCTCCGTAGACACTTCTGGGCCTTCATAGCTGATATGGCGCTAACCTTTGCACCACTCTGTTGCTTTAGAACAAATAACGATTCTTCACACAAAATTTTCTCCTCACAAGGTATGTCTGCGTGATTCCTGGATAGCCAATTCACACTAACTACTGCGTTGTAACCATCGAGGATAGTAAAAGGATGGTCGACGTCGAACACTCGTCCCACAAGGTCGTGTTTACACCCTAACGAACATATGAGATTTCATTTGACTTGCCATCAGCCGATTCCACATCAGGTTTGGTTTCAAGAAGTATCAGGGTCAAGCCGAATAGAGACGAAGCGAACAACTACCCATACAAGCTACCATGTTGCTACTATGTCTGGCGTCACTTACGCCAATCCTAAATGTCCTCCCACGAGCATCATTTCCAGTGTTGTTGTTATGGTTGCGAGGGTTCCCATTACTATCATTATTCACTTGGTTGTTGACGTCTTGACTTAGCAACAGTCAAACCCTGTCAATGTCACCTTCGTTTCCATGCTGTAGACTACGATTACGACTACCTTGATGTTGCCACGACTGTTGCCTCCAATGCCGTTGCTTGAAACGGAGGCCTATAATCTTTCACCATTAAAGTCCATCTTTTCACATTCTGTGCGACGCGCTACTCACTGTGCTGGTAGCCACATATTTCACACTATAATCTGTTGTCATCGCTTATGTCCTGATTGATTCGTAAGAGTTGACTCCCACGAGTCGCTGACTAGAGTTAAGGATTCAATTGAAGTCAATTTGCTGGTGTTTGTTGCCGGTAATCAGGGTTGTCCAAATACTGTGGTCGGTAAAAATACTACGCTTACCCTTTTGTCCATCGGTCTAGAAAGTCGATTGAGTAATACGCGGTATGTTGCGAGTGTGTTGCAGAAGTGATCACACTTCGGAGTCTAAGACGTCAATACTATAGGATCAATTTGACCGACCAAATGACACAATTTGAGTCAATACACACTATTTGAGTGGCGGAAACACTCAAATAGATTAGAATCAGAAAGAATGGAGTAGAAAATAGAAGTATATCACTTTAACACTTGTTTCTCATTCATTAATCACATGAAAATCCAGCAGCACTTCAGTACACCAACTGCTATTCCGTTCCAAATGAGAAACTAAACACCCATATATATAGGGTACAGGATTTCGTTTGAAACTGGCATGACCCAGTTCAAACGGAATCACTACTTAGGGTTTCGTTTGAAGATGACATGCCATCCTTCAAACTAAATTACATGTAAACACCATAAAATTACATTCTAGCTCCCTATACTATACATACTTGACATATTTAGACCCCTAGACTTAAGACGTAGGCTTTAGACATCATGCACTAACAAACTCCCCCTTGGATATAGCCGGAGTCTTCAGTCTTGGTCTTCAAACTTTCATAGGGACTTGAACTTCTCTTCCCTTGGCTTAGGCTTCTTCCTTAGCAAATTCCTAAGCTTTTCGTTATCTTTAGCCGCTTTCAGTCTTCCTTCTTCCTGCTCTCTCATAAACTTTCCTTTATTCTCTTCCAGCTTCTTTCTTTTCTTTTCAGCTTTCAACTTTTCTATTTCTTCAAGCTTCCACCACTTTGAGTTCCATTTGTTATCCGCATTGATGCCTTTTTGAAAACAAATAGAAACCACTTTTTGAAACTGCATCGCTTGTTCTCTGTCTTCAGCTTGAAAGTGGATCTTGTTCACAAATAAACATTCAATATCCTTCGCTGAGCAGTTAATCAGCCACATCGGGTCATAGATAAAAATCTCTCGAATTTCATTCCCTGCTCTGTACGTGATCACTGCCTCTGTCGAGATACAGCTGTACACCCAGCCCATGAAGCCTTTGTAGAATTCCTGCTCCATCTTTGGCACTGGAATGTTTTTCATTGATTTCGGTTTTTTCACATTCAAAATTACCTCTTCATTTCCAGTCTCAGGATTAATTCTTCTAACTCTCTTCGGATAATGAGGCTTCCAATGCTTGAAGTCTTTCAGAGCCTCAAACTTTATTAGACCCCACATTGCAATATCATTCTTCCTGACTGGATATCCCAAAGTTCGTACTTTTGATAATTCATCCACATCCCACCATGGAAGGGATATAACATCATGTAACATTTCAAAATATTGAACTCCACATTCTCTTCTGATTGCATACGCATTAACTTGAGGTAGAAAACCCCAACTAATGATATCCCCCAAAGAAATACTTCTATATCTTTGATAATACTTCAACGAACGCTTGAAATTACGTTCATTGCTTTCCTTGAACCACTTTTTGCATTCATTTTTCAGTGGATCTTTCGTAGTACCGTCAAAATTTTTGTCTTTAAGGATCTCAGCAACTTTTCTTCTAAGTTCATCTCAATTCTCTTCACTAAAGAACCCCATCAGCATTGGATATTCAGAAGTGTCATCAACACCCTCTTCATCAGTACAGTCTTCAACCTCAACCCTGTCATACACATCTGCATCTTCTACATACTTGTATTCATACTCTGGTTGATGGTTGATGTCGAACTCATTCAGTTCTTCCTCAAAATCAAACTTAAACTCATCTTCCTTCACATTAAACATCTTCAGAACTTCGACCAAAGTATATGTATGTCTTATCTCCCCTTCTTCAACATCAGGTTCAATACGAAGAATCAACTTTTCGATCGCATCAACATTCTGATCGTCTATATTCTCCCCCTCTCCAGTTGCATTCTTTGGTTCTTCAACAATCTCAGCAATCAAACCTCTACCCTCACTGCCAGGGATGTATTTATCCCAACTGAATCCTTCAGCTACCTTTTCATCATCTTGGTTGACTATGAGAGCTTTTTCTGGCTTGTTCTCGATCTGTGGTCTTTGAACGACAGGTTGAGTCAATACACACTATTTGAGTGGCGGAAACACTCAAACATATTAGAATCAGAAAGAATGGAGTAGAAAATAGAAGTATATCACTTTAACACTTGTTTCTCATTCATTAATCACATGAAAATCCAGCAGCACTTCACTACACCAACTGCTATTCCGTTCCAAATGAGAAACTAAACACCCATATATATAGGGTACAAGATTTTGTTTGAAACTGGCATGACCCAGTTCAAACGGAATCACTACTTAGGGGTTCGTTTGAAGATGACATGCCATCCTTCAAAAGAAATTACATGTAAACACCATAAAATTACATTCTAGGTCCCTATACTATACATACTTGACATATTTAGACCCCTAGACTTAAGACGTAGGCTTTAGACATCATGCACTAACAAATACATAGAGTTCCAGCAAACGAAGAAAAGTGAGAAAGGTATAGACCAATCATTGTCGTTGCAACATCCAACTCAGGGATGTCCATACAAGCACCTAACATTCTACACAGTTCGTTAGGCGTTCAGATGGGTGTTCAGGTAATATTTGATAACATTGAGATTCGTAAGGGTTTAGTGGGAAGTGAAAAGTCCATGTTCAAGTAAGAGTCAATCACTGCTATGACCCCTATAGACTGTTGTGTCACATTAATCAATTAACAGAGCGGAACCCCTTCTTCACTTGTTAAGCCTCACTGGGACTAGCATGCACCCCACATTATTATTATGTGTGCACCCACAATAATATTGTGATTTGCATGCTCATCTCAGCTCCTCCTAACTCATGTCAAATGGTTCCTCAAACTCGAGTTGCAAACAGAGAGCATCACAAAAAGTGAGTCACGAATATTTAGGGAAATACCACCCTATCAGTAACATAACACATGTAAGTAATACATGAATTCATACTGTTGTGCTAAACGTGCAATCACATGCAATATCATGAGTAGGTGTTCACTGGTTATGCAGTACAATGAGTATACGAGAGACGAACCTTGCAGTCTGGAACTGAGTGTCATGGTCGTATTCAGAACTTGTTCGGTTATAGTCTTGTTTTATAAAAAAACGTTTTAAAACCAAGTTCACTATAACCAGTGGCTCTGATACCAAACTGTCACACCCCCAAAATACCACCTAGGGAATGTCCCTGTCAGGCGTGTGACGTACCAACAACGAGCCACTAATTACCTTTAACCCTTACAAGTTTCAAAATAAAATCCTCAATTATTAGTGAAAAAATACCATTAACGAGTTTAAATGAAAACCACATGTTCAGCGGAAGCAAATAGTAAACCAAAGTTAACTGTTTCAAACCAATGTATAGTATTAATAGTTTAAACACATGGATCCCTCCAGTCGGCCCATGACCACTCCAGCTATTCCAGACAGCAAGTTCCAATCCAAGACATCTAATGACCTGCGAGCATGCAACAAGTGTATCAAACAACGCTGGTGAGTTCATAGTTTTGCGAAAATGTTGGTTACCAAGTGTTTAGTTAATCCATTGAATTTAATTACGAAAGTAACGTTGATAATATCTCGATACTGAACAAGACGGCTCCTGATGTATGTTTTGCCCGTTCCCCAGTGCTCCTATCAAAGCACTGGGCCCGACTGGGTCATTAGTTCACAACCGTCCTCCCTGGTACGGCGTGAGGGTGCCAAACCTAAGTAGCGCTACCAACTAATACCCCGCTACAACCCACGATAGCAAAAGATGGGACTTAAAAGATAGAGAGTGAGAATATTATCCAACATCCCAGTTTTACCCAAAAGATTTATCCCTCCCTGGGATACCCACAGACTGTCCCAACCACCAGGACGCTTGATCAAGAGATGAACTCACCTTTGGTTTGCTCGGTATGTTATGTTAATTTACCCGTTCCAAGTTGGCCAACCAAGCCCTACCGTGGTTACCAAAAATAATTAGCTTGTAAACAAGTAATCACATAGTCTTTAAGCACGTTATACATGTAGAGTACCTGTAATACACATACCAATATGCAAGTTGCAACAAAAGATCATGTAACACATAGTAAATGTCTGAGCCACACACTATTCCTAACATCGGTCAATATGTCAATAACAATTTCACAACCCATTCCATTTATCCTACCCATATGCGGCTTGTTATCATTTACAGCCCAAGTAAATATGCCACACCAAACCTTTGTATAACAGAAAGCATATAATAGACCTACTATGTGGTTGTATAAAAGAAAATAGACCTACTACGTGGTTGTATAAAAGAAAGCATGTGGGGACCCCACATAACATGTGCGCCACCCACTAAGATGATCACATGATCAGATCATCAATTGTCACTTCATATACATTTTGATTGCACTTTGAATTCTTGGGGTCATCACATGATGTTGGTTTTGAGGTCCAATTGAAATACAGTTGCATGTGGCTAAGTCAAATTGCATGTGAAGATAATCATTATAACAAAATTCGATATATCTTAATATGACTAGAGATTTTGTGTTGACAAAAGTTTGCATGGCACAATAAAACATAAAGTGTTTTGAGGTTAGATCATATCACTAATGCCGGTCGGCTTTGTGGCCCAATCACAAGAGACTAATCAACTTTATCATTACTTGCACAATCGGCCCAGGTTGATTAAATCAGAGATGCATGTGCTAGTGAGGTCCAATTAAATTTTGTTGACTCATTATTCATTACCTCTTTCTCGGTGAACAAAACCCCCTTGCTCCACTACCTTTAATACTTATTTTGTATATCTTAATTATCAATAATCAGCCAAGTTAAGCTACCAATTAATTCACAACACATCATTGACTATCATGAAACCTAAACATTATATCGGTCGTTCCCTACACATACACATCTGATAGTTCATCATCATCTGTCATCAAGCATGTTAATAACCGGCTTCCCTAATTGACATGCATTCCAACTGTTAACAACTAATACATATGTCAGCAAACCATCTATGCAAGATAAAAAAAAGTCACAGCCCATACATGAATATGTTAACACTTATTCACTATCATAATCTCGTATTCATGCCAGATCATGTTTCACAATTTACATTCCTAATACATGCAATTCACTAGCACATCTAAACACCATATAACATATATAAAGTAGTAGCACACATACCGATCTACTGCCAATTCACAAGTGATGCCCCACAAGTATAGAATAAATTCGATGGGGGGGGGGGGTAGTCTGCTGCTGTTATAGGTGAAATTCTGAGCCCATATCCTGGAAAGTATCTTGATTTATATCTTGGTTATATAGTATCTGTTTACATCCGGGATGCTGATTCAGGATATTGGTAACATCCTGAATGGTATCCTCAGGATTACTAACGGATTATGTGCAGGTACGTGGGTTAGAAGTTAGCAACGTTCACAAGGACTCATTCCGCGGAAGACTCGGTCCAAGTTGTTCAAGGAAAGACGTTAAGCCCGCTTTATTTGGTTCCAAACGGTTATTTATGGAATATTCGGCAGCATCCCATATTTATAGGAATTTTAGTTTCTATTTAGTAACTATAAATAGGTGGGTATACCAGATCGAATAGGACATCACATTTACACTTGCTACACTCTAACACTTGTTCTCTAGCAAATTTTCATTCTCGTACAAAAAGCATTGTAACACATAGCGATCTGGTCTATATCCTGCACTGTATCCTGAAGTTGAAAGCAATAAGAAGAACAAGGCAGCTGCGATTGTCAGCTCCCGAGGTTTTATGCCGGCGATCTAGATTGATCAAGGGCTTTCCTCGTACATCTCGTGTCATTTACTTTACTTTTTGCTCATAGTTTGATCATAGATATCGCTCAATATCCTGAGCCATATCCTGAACATTGTTTTCCGAAACAAGTAATCAAGCCTATTTTCAATACACCTTCTTAGCACACTACCTCACTTAACTAATTTGATCACTTAATTGCCTCGGTAATTTTTGACCAAAACAATTTGGCGCCCACCGTGGGGCAAGTGGTGCTCTCTTTACTAAATTTTTTTGTGGAATCACTAATCGGTTTTTTATTTTCAAAACTTTTTGCCACATTGTCCATAATGGCCTCAAGATCAAACATGAGCTCCTCTACTATGTCTGCTATGACTACTGCTACTACCGGTTCGGTGCTTCCACCACCTCCTCCAAGAATGCCAACCTCTTCACAACCTCAGGATATTATCCCTACTCGGAATGTTCAGGGATCTGCTCCCATTTTAGCTTCTAATGATGAAATTTTAACCTTATTTGGAAGTGTGCAGGAATAAATGAGGCAGCAACAGGAAACAAACCAAATGCTGTTGAGGGAAATACAACTCTTGAAGTCTGGTTCGAGCAGATCTGCTGAGGATGTTGTCACTCCACTACAACCCAGAACTCTAAACTTTAGTTCAGCCGTGTATACCGAGGATAATAGGGGGAATATTGTGCCCAGCCTTCCTCAGAATCATACTCCTGAAATACCCTCCTCGGTCAGGATGTCAACCATGAGGAGCTCAGGATATGCTTCAGGATATGGGCAAAATCCTCCAACGGGTAACGTGTCAAATAATAATAATACTCATGCTACTAACAATAGTGGATCTTTGCAGGATACAGGTGTAACATCAGCACTTACTAGGGAACTTCAGAAGTTGAAGGACATGATATCTAGTGTACCTGGAGTGGTCCAGCCGATCCCGGAAGTGTCCCAAGACAGCCACAAGATATCTCGTTTTGCATATCCTATCTGTGATGCTGAGATCCCAAAGAGATTTCAAACCCCCAACATGAAGCTTTACGATGGAACTACGGATCCTGAGGAGCATATTGCTCAGTATAGGGAAAGAATGGAGATTAACCCTATCCCTCCGGATCTCAAGGAAGCATGCTTGTGCAAGGGTTTTGGTTCTACCTTAACAGGATCAGCCTTGAAATGGCTCTTGAATGTTCCTCCGCATTCGATTACATCTTTTGCTCACTTAGTAAATTTATTTAATAGTCAGTTTTCTTGTAGTAGAAGCTTTGAGAAACTAACAAGTGACCTCTACAGGATAACACAGGGGCCTCAGGAATCCCTTAGGGATTATGTGAACAAGTTCAGCCGGGAATCCCTAGACATTCCGCATCTTGATGTTGCAACAGCTGTGCAAGCTTTCAAGATGGGGCTGCAAAAACATTCTCAATTTTATCAAGATCTTGTAATGAACCCATGCAGGAACTTGGATGAAGCTCGAAACAGGGCCCTAAGATATATTCGATTGGAGGATGACAGGAAGATGCAAGAGAGAATGAACTCATCCAACACCTATGAGTCGACTAACAGGAAGTCTGAATCCTCATTCAAGCCATATCGGCCTAAGCCATATGGTAGAAATGAAAATAAGAGAGTGAATGCTGTCGAAGATGAGGATCCTGAAGAGTATCCTGAGTTGTCTGAATATTGCTTTTCTGTTAACATTCCTGAGTTGATGTATGCCATGCAGGGTCTAGGAGACAAGGCTAGATGGCTTCGAAAGAGTCAACAAAAAGCTGATTGGAAAGATAAGTCAAAATGGTGTGCTTTCCATGAAGATTTCGGGCATGTGACTAAGGATTGCATTGCTCTAAGGAAAGAGATAAGCTATCTTCTAAGCAAGGGATATCTGAAAGATCTCTTAGGAAGGAAGAAGAATAAGGGTCAGGATATTGAGAAGGATCCTGAGCGAGCAGCGTCACCTCCTGCAGATGCCAAGATAATCAACTTTATTTCGGGAGTATCCGACATTTGTGGGACTTCGTATTCGGCGGTGAAGGGACATGCAAAAGAAGCTAAGGCCGAAAGGGAGATAAACCTGTCAGGATGGCTACCCTCACAACTGACAAAGTGATCACATTTGATGCTGATGACAGGGATACTGTCCAGGATCCTCACCATGATGCTCTGGTAATAACATTATATGTGGCTAACCATTTTGTACGCAGGATATTGGTTGATAATGGCAGCTCCGTCAACATAATCCAACTAGAGACTCTGAAAAGAATGAATGTATCTCCAATGGATATCACTTCGAAATCTACAGTGCTTGTTGGATTCAGTGGAGAGGCTAGAAACACTGTAGTAGAAATAAAGTTGCCAGTATATGTTGAAGGATTCAACTCAATACAACGTTTCTGTGTGATGGATTCCCTATCCTGCTATAATATCATACTAGGAAGACCATGGATTCACGATATGAAGGCTGTGCCATCGACGTATCACCAATGCATCAAGATCCCAACCCCTTGGGGAGTGGTCAAGGTCGAAAGTGATCAGCATGAGGCGAAAGAATGCTACTCATCCTCGATGAAATCCTCAACCAAGCCTAGTGCAGCATAGCAATTAAAGACGCGGGCCCAGGATATCGTGGAGGATCCGGAGCAGGATGTGAAGAAAATTATCCTGGACCAGGATAATCCCGATATTTCGGTGCTCGTAGGAACCAATATCCCTCAGGATATTGAAGAACAGTTAATTAACTTTTTGAAATGCAGGATGTCAACGTTTGCATGGAAGCATGAGGATATGACATGCATATCCAAAGACATTATCACTCACAAGCTTGGAATTGATAAATCATTCAAGCCTGTTCAGCAAAAAAGAAGGAAGTTCACTCCTGAGCGGAATACGATTATCCAAGAGGAAGTTGAGAGATTATTGAAGTCCAGGATAATCAGAGAGGTTAAGTTCCCAAGGTGGCTAGCAAACGTGGTTGTGGTACAGAAGAAAAATGGGAAATGGAGAGTTTGTGTGGACTACACAGACTTGAACAAGGCTTGTCCTAAAGACCCATTTCCTCTCCCACACATTGATGCAATGGTAGATGCCACTGCCGGGCATGAAATGTTGACCTTCATGGACGCATCCTCAGGATTTCAGCAGATCCAAATGGAACCTTCTGACCAGGAGGATACTGCCTTCATGACACCAACAGGTGATTATTGTTATACAGCTATGCCTTTTGGTTTGAAAAATGCAGGTGCAACATACCAAAGATTGGTAAACATGATGTTCAAAGGCAAACTGGGGGACACCATGGAGGTGTACATTGACGATATGGTGGTAAAATCAAAGAAAGTTCAGGATCACCTCCAGGATATTAAAGGAGCATTCGATATCCTGGATCAGTATAACATGAAGCTAAATCCTGCTAAGTGCCATTTTGGAGTGGGGGCAGGAAAATTTCTAGGATATATGGCGACCAAAAGAGGAATAGAGGCAAGCCCGGAGCAGATTAAAGCCATCTTGGATATTAAATCGCCCTCAAATATGAAGGATGTTCAACGATTAACAGGGCGAGTGGCAGCATTAAACAGATTTATCTCAAGATCCTCAGAGAAATGCAAAGATTTTTATGATATCCTGAAGAAGAACAAGAAATTCGAATGGGGTGAGAAGCATGAAGCGGCCCTACAGGATTTAAAGCAATATCTTTCAACCGCACCTCTACTGATGAAGCCTGAGAATGGTGAACCATTATCCCTATACCTCGCAGTATCAGGGAATGCTGTAAGTGCCGTCCTTGTAAAGGACCATGAAGGTCAGCAATATCTTGTTTATTATGTTAGTAAAAGCTTGTTAAATGCTGAAACTAGATATTCTCATTTAGAAAAATTGATACTAGCATTAGTTATGGCATCAACGAAACTTAGACATTACTTTGAGACACATAGGATTCATGTTAAAACAAATTATCCTGTCAAAAATGTGCTTAGGAAATCAGAAATGTCAGGCAGGATGGCTAAGTGGTCAGTAAAGTTGAGTGCTTATGATTTAGTATATGAACCTAGAAATGCCATAAAGTCTCAGGCTTTAGCTGACTTTGTGGCTGATTTTAGTAGTGACATTCAGGATGAGGTAGACCTAGAAGTTCAACAGTTAGGAGAATCCTCAGGATCCTGGACGTTATATACTGATGGTGCATCTAATATAAGAGGAGTAGGATTGGGAATACTACTAAAATTGCCACAGAGGGACATATTACCCCAGGCTATTAGATGTGAATTTCCTGCTACTAATAATGAAGCAGAGTATGAGGCTTTAATTACAGGATTAGAGTTGGCTAAGAGCATGAGTATCAAAAATTTGCAAGTATATGTTGACTCTTTGTTAATTACTAACCATTTTAATGGATCCTATGCAGTTAAGGGTGAGAAATTAATCGAATACCTCGATATTCTCAAAAAATCAGAAGGATGTTTCGATATTTTTACACTTGAACAGGTACCAAGGGAGGATAATGCTGAAGCAGATGCCTTAGCAAATCTGGGATCGTCGATTAGGATACCAGAAGGGACCCAAATACCCATATTACATATCTTGTATCCTGCAACGAATCCTCAGGATAAAGAAGTAGCGGGTATTCAGGATCCTGATGCAGAGTATCCTGAAAAGCATCCCAAATCCTGGACGGCTCCAATCATGAGATATCTCAAGGAAGGACACATTCCCGGGGAGGAAAATCCTAAGGCATTTAGGATGAAGGTATCACGATTTACTATTATAAATGATGTGTTATACAAGAAATCTCTTGCAGGACCATATTTGAGGTGCTTGGAGGATCCTGAAGCCAAAGAAGTACTTCAGGATATACATGAAGGGGATTGTGGTAATCACACTGGGGGCAGATCATTGTTCTCGAAAGTATTAAGGACAGGATATTATTGGCCAACGATGAGGAAAGATGCTGCAGAATATGCTCGAAGATGTGATGCATGTCAAAGATATAGTAACATACTACATCAACCAGCTGAACCATTATATCCTGTAGTTTCCCCTTGGCCATTCCTGAAATGGGGGATGGATATAGTAGGGAAGTTACCAAAAGCTCCGGGAGGAAAAGTCTTTATGTTAGCAATGACGGATTATTTCTCTAAGTGGGTTGAGGCTGAAGCATTTGTTCAAGTTAGAGACCAAGAAGTAGTATCCTTCATAAAGAGGAATATCCTGACTAGGTTTGGGGTACCAGCTGAGATCATTTGTGATAATGGGTCCCAGTTTATAAGCAAAAGGACTACTGACTTTTGCAAGAGTTGGGGAATCAAAATGATCACATCTACTCCGGTACATCCTCAAGCGAATGGACAAGCTGAATCCTCAAACAAGATAATAGTCAATAACTTAAAGAAGAGGCTTGGAGCCAAAAAAGGAAGATGGGCGGAAGAGTTACCCTTTGTTTTGTGGGCTGATAGGACAACGGTAAAGAATGCAACCGGCCAAACCCCGTTTTTCTTGGTATTTGGAGCAGAAGCAGTGATTCCAACAGAAATGATGATACCTACTGCAAGATCTATCCTACAGGATCCTGAACAGAATCCTGAAGCCTTATTTCAAGATTTGGATACTATAGACGAAAAAAGAGATGAAGCAAGGCTAAGGATGGAAGCATATCAACAAAGGATATCCAGAGCATATAATAAGAATATAAGGACTAGGAGATTTCGAGTTGGTGATTGGGTGTTAAGAAAAGCTTTTCAAAGTACAACTAATCCTGCCGATGGCAAGCTTGCTCTGAAATGGGAAGGACCATATGAAGTCGAGTCAGAAGCAGGGAAAGGAGCATATCGACTCAAGAATATGGAAGGGGATATGCTACCAAGATCCTGGAATGCAATACATTTAAAGCTCTATTTCAAGTAAGAGTAGAATTTGTTTTCTATCCGGAATGGTATGTATTCTATTTTAAATATATTTGTTTATTATCTTGAACCCAATACTGACTTAAGCATCAGAGGGGTGTTAGCCAAGCTAACACCCACCTTAGTTTACAATTGTTTTGCAGCATATGTTTCAGGATATAGCTCCAGGATATGTACTCAGCATAACTCGAAAGATTAGAGGATTGGCCCCCTCTCTCACGTTTAAGGGATCTTGATCCCTTCAAAGGTTTAAAGGTATTCACCTTTCTTTCGAATTGGGTTTAAACACCTCGCCTGGAGCGCAAGTTATCTAGGTATAGTTCAAGGTAGCGGGACCAGTTCATGTAAAAGTGGCTGACAATTTCGTTATTATTGGCTATATCCTGGATCCTGAAGGTATATGAGGATTGATCACCCTCTCTCACGAAAGGGTATTTTCATACTCTCTAAGGTTTAAAGGTTTTAACCTTTCTAAGAATTGGAGTTTATACACTCTCGCCTGTAGTGCATGAAATTTAGGGTTTATCCCCAGATATCAGGGTTTATCCCCAAGATATTAAGGGTTTATCCCAAGTATGCTAAGGATTCATTTCAGGATATCAGGGGTTTTGCCCTGGGGTATTCGGAATTTATTCAAGTCAAAGTATGAATACATTTGCGTTTCTGTGTCGAACACAGGGGACATAAATTACACTATTCAAAGGATGGATCCAATTTTATAAGTATGCACTGGGGACAAACTTATAATGGAGGATTGAAATTGATTCTCTAAGAATATCTGGTATGATCTCTCCTTTTTATTTGGACAATTTATAGGTTGTATTTCAATATTCTGAACAAGATATCTTTCAGGATATCTTCTAGGATACGTTTACAATGTATTCCTAAAAATGTTCAAACAAAACAGTTTTCACGAGTAAAATTTGTATATCAATGACAACAATAACAAAGTCAAAAGAGAAGTTATATTATTAACATACCAAAAGATGTGCTCTTAGTTTCACCTCAAAACAAGGCCCATCCACTAAGAGCACTAATAGTTCCTTACCATATTTACCCAACAGTTGAAGGTTTCATCTCAAACCGAGACCCATCCACCTCCAACTGTTGTATTGTTCAAAAAGCATGCAGGAAATGTAAATTGTTCAGGTGCATAAAAGTAAAGTGCGGAAAAGTAAATTGTTTAAGGGATTACAGACCAACATTCAAATTTAAAAAGGTGGGCTCTGGCCTTGGCACGTATATCCGTCATCGCCCACCTGAATGCCCTCACACAGCGGCATCTTCTCCAACCTTCTCAGATTTCTCAGCACCAGCATCCTGAGCAGCATCCTCACCAGTATCCATCCCAGCATCCTCTCCAGCATCCTTCTTGTTTCCAGCCTGGATCATCACCTCTGCTGACTTAGAAGACTCACCAGCTTCAGCAGGAAGTGGCACAGCTTTGCCTCCGAGCTCCTTTAGCTTGGCCACCCAGGATTCAACTGGCCAAGATGGACAAATAAGGCCCGTCTCCTTGGCCTCGTAGGCCATCTTGATGCGTGCTTGTAGCCGGGAGACGATAGCGGAAGCCTTGATTCCCCCCCGGAAAGAGACCATGGCTTGTTCATGATCCATTTGAACGGTGGCAAGTTTGAGCTCAGCGTCTTGGGTGACCTTCTTCAGCATGCCTTCGTAGTGCCGGGTCTTCGCTTCGGCAATGGCACCTTGGTCAGCAACGGTGCTTTCAAGCTGTTTGATCCTGGCTTCGTGGAGTGCAGCAGTACCACAGGCATCATTATACAAGTGGAGCAAGTGCTGGAGGCCCTGCACATCAATTTCAGGTATAAGTTAGAATATATTTACCAGGATATCCTGTCAGGATATCCTATTAGGATATACGTGCAGGATATATGTGCAGGATATGCGTCAGGATATTACCTTGTTAAGGAAGGATGTCATTGGCTCTAAGAAATCAGAGAAACTGAGTTCGTCATAGGAGAACCCTTCTGAACCTGGAGCACTGACTTCAAGACCTTTCCTCTTTTTTGCTGTGGAAGCACGAGTCCTTGGATTGGCCTTGGGAGCTGGGAGTGGCTTGGAGCTGGTAGCAGCAGGAGTCTCTTTCTTGACCGTGGCTGGAGTAGGATAGTTGTCAAGTTCGTCGAGATCTAGATAGACTGGAACCTTGCTGGAGTTTGCACATAGGGAGTAAATTTTTCTCCTAAAAATATCAAATAAAAACATGTGTGTACGGGATATCTTGCAGGATCCTTACCAGACATGTTTGCACTTGAAAGAGGGCTTGGTGTTGGTGGAGATGGGTTGAAGCTTCTCTCTGCCTCTGAAAGGAGTCTGATGGCGTCTATTCTTTTTTGAGAATCAGCAAGAGGAGGTGCAATCTTCCTGAAATCAGCTGCATGCACAACAGAGAAAATAAAATTGGTTAGTTCAGGGTATAAAGCAGGATAAGAGGCAGGATCATCTTTAAACCCTAAATCCTACCCTTCTTCAACCATTTCATCGGATAATCCGTTCCACCAGGGTTTGAGTCCCTTTTTACAAAGAAAAACTTGGATTGCCAACCATCCTCATTCCTGGTGGCACGAAGTATCAATGGGTCACCGGAAGTAGAATAAAACAGAAATCTACATGATCCATGGCATCTAAGCTTGTAAGCTAGGGGGAGATCATGGACGGAAAGATCAGGAATGTGGTTTCTCTTGATCTGGTCAAGAACAGACAAAACATGCCAGAGCATTGGCATGGTTTGGCTGAAAGAGATTTTTGTGATATTAAAGAATTCGGTGATGAAGTCCGGAAAGGGGAATTGTAGCCCTAGGGTAAAAGGGAAAGCACTGAAGCATATCCACTCGCTGGAGACCATATCTGACCGGATTTCCCGGTCAAACGGTCTAAATACGGTTCCTTCCCGGAAGATACCAGAGGATTTTAAGGCTGACAGGTGGGCACTATCGAAGGTACATACTTCCTTCTCCGGTTCTTGGAGAAGGTTCTGTTGGATGAATGTGGGAGCCAAGTCACCTGAACTAGATCTTGTTTGCCTTGGAATTTGGTCACCTGAATTTTTCGCCGAAGAAAGAGGATGAAGATGAGTATGAAAATTAGAGAGAGAATGTTACCTGTTCCTTGTCGATTATGAATAAAAAAGAGATGAGGATGAGAAGATATAGGGTATGATGAGTAAATATAGGCCGGGTAGTTGAAAACGGTCACATCATTAGTCTTATCTATTAATTACCTCGGTCTTCGTGAAAAATGTAACCGTTAGTGCAGGATAACAAATGGTAACATTTTTGGGGACAATTGTTATGGGTGAAATTCTGAGCCCATATCCTGGAAAGTATCTTGATTTATATCTTGGTTATATAGTATCTGTTTACATCCGGGATGTTGATTCAGGATATTGGTAACATCCTAAATGGTATCCTCAGGATTACTAACGGATTATGTGCAGGTACGTGGGTTAGAAGTTAGCAACATTCACAAGGACTCATTCCGCGGAAGACTCGGTCCAAGTTGTTCAAGGAAAGACGTTAAGCCCGCTTTATTTGGTTCCAAACGGCTATTTATGGAATATTCGGGAGCATCCCATATTTATAGGAATTTTAGTTTCTATTTAGTAACTATAAATAGGTGGGTATACCAGATCGAATAGGACATCACATTTACACTCGCTACACTCTAACACTTGTTCTCTAGCAAATTTTCATTCTCGTACAAAAAAGCATTGTAACACATAGCGATCTGGTCTATATCCTGCACTGTATCCGGAAGTTGAAAGCAATAAGAAGAACAAGGCAGCTGCGATTGTCAGCTCCCGAGGTTTTATGCCGGCGATCTAGATTGATCAAGGGCTTTCCTCGTACATCTCGTGTCATTTACTTTACTTTTTGCTCATAGTTTGATCATAGATATCGCTCAATATCCTGAGCCGTATCCTGAACACTGTTTTCCTAAACAAGTAATCAAGCCTATTTTCAATACACTTTCTTAGCACACTACCTCACTTAACTAATTTGATCACTTAATTGCCTCGGTAATTTTTGACCAAAACAGCTGCCGTCACCAATCATAAGGGGTAGAGTTTTGATTTGGTTTTTGTTTCAAGTTTTCTCTAAAAAGAATGCACATAACGTAACACATAAGATAAGGGTTTGGGCTTTGGGGCGGTACCCCCTTTTTGGACGGAGATGCTAATATTTAGGCCTAAACCATTAGGCTATTACCATTATTTAATATGCTTACAACCGGGTTTCGGGCCTGATCTGTATGTATGTGGGCCGATAATAATAATGTTGAGGGGTAGTTCTCTAAGTTAGTTAATTGGAACATAAGAGCGTTCTAACGGCTTCATGCAGTTAATCAGTTAAAGACACATCATGCAGTTAATCAGTTAAGCATATGCTACACATACCTAGTCACGTTATACATATAGCAAGTATATCGCATACACTGGTGTTTAGCAATTTTTATCTTCGCAAGAGATATGAAAGGAAATAATCAGAAAACAGAATCACGTGACTAAAAGATACTAAGAGATACCGACCTTGAAAGTTCGGATTGTCACACAGCTACTAAGCCCCAGAGTTCAAGTTCTCGCAAAAGGAAAGTGACTGATTTTCCTGCCACCTCCGATACGTTCCCCTATGAGAATTATGGGTTTATTGAGGCAAGCGGGTTCATGACTTCCTTTCTTAACCAGGTATAGATCCTTATCCCATATCCCTGTGTCTTCGGATGCAGGGCCTCGAATGTCTGGTTCATCAGTACGAAGAATCCTGTGGGCTTAACAAGGTGCTCGAGTCCAAGTTGAAGAAAGCTGAGGTTACCATTTCCAACCAGGGTATGATTTCTGCCGCCAAATATCAACATTACGAGGATAAGTTCAAGGCTATGACCCGGGAACATCAGGCTGCCCTTCACAAAGCCACTCTTGAGGCCCAAGCCCATCTCGACGCCACCCATGCCCAACATGAACGGGATATGGTTACCTACCGGGAAGGCCTTAAAAGTTCTGTTGTTACTTCCCTTCTTCAGGCCAGGCTAAAAATGGCCCACCAAGCCAAGGCCCTGGGCTTCGAATGCCCTTCTTGGGATGTTGATGCCAGGGAGACAAACCAATTGGCACTGGTGGCGAAGCTAAGAAGGATGTCCAAGCTAATCCTGAAGCGGATGCTGATGAAGACATGATGAATGAAGAAGGTGCCATTCCCTAAGAGTAGCGAAGTGGGCAGTGATGGATATTCATGCCTGAGCCTATTTCTCTTAAATTTGATGGTTGTGTTTGTTTGAACAATTTTATTTCTTGTCCTTTAAACAATTTTCTTTTCCTGCATTAAAACAATTTGAAAGCCAAAGGTGGACGGGTCCTGGGTTTCAGGATGAAGCCTTTGGTCATCAACTAGTATCGTTTATTTCGGATAACACAACCTTTTGACTTACTTGCTATTGCCTTTTAATTTTTTGTTATGCATTGTTTAGTTTAAATTTCAGCATCCCAAAATTAATGCCATTATTTTTTGAAAATATCTTGATCAGTATACTCAGCGATATCCCACAAAGACTTTCGTCTAATAGGGTTTCTCAAAATTCAAACAATAAATTTTTAAAGAAAAAAGGACAGTTTATTTTACAAAGTTCGTTTTAATAATACTTGTTTGACTAGAGTTTTGGTTTTTAACCCAAGTATTATGTCCCAAACATATTCCAAAAATATATTTTTAGAATATACTCTGAGAATATATCCCAATCAGGATACTTAAGCCTTTTTCAAATGACTTATGCAAGGTTTACAAAGGAAAGATCATACCAGGAATAGAGTGTAACCCTATTATCGAACTTCAATCCTTTTGCAACTTTTCCCACTTAGATGTCCCCAGTCCGAAATACTTAGTACACTAGGTCCGAATTTGATCCTTCGAGCCTTACACAATTGCCTCAGAAGGAATGTCCCCTGTGCATAAAGTCCTTGAACACTTAGAAATTTTCTGAACACCAGTTCCAACTGTTTGAACAGTTCTTGTGTTACAGGGCTAAACCCTAAATTTTACTGGAGATAAATCCTTAGCATCCTGGGGATAAACCCATAAGTATCCTGGGGAAAATCCCAAATTTTCGTGCGCTACAGGCGGGAGTGTATAAACTCCAAGAATTAGAAAGGTGATAACCTTTAAACCTTAGAGAGTATGAAGATACCCTTCCGTGAGAGAGGGTGATCAATCCTCATATACCTTTAGGATCCAGGATATAGCCAACAATAACGAAATTGTCAGCCACTTTTACATGGACTGGTCCCGCTATCTTGAACTATCCATGGATAACTTGCGCTCCAGGCGGGGTGTTTAAACCCAATTCGAGAGAAAGGTGAATACCTTTAAACCAGTGAAGGGATTAGGATCCCTTAAATGTGAGAGAGGGGGCCAATCCTCTAGTCTTTCGAAGTATCCTGAGTGTGTATCCTGGGGCTATATCCCGAAGCATATATTGCAAAACAACCATAAGCTAAGGTGGGTGTTAGCCTGGCTAACACCCCTCCGATGCTTAAGTCAGTATTGGGTTCAAAAGAATAAACAATATCAAATATAACAAAAAAGATAGAATTCATACCATCCTGAGTTAGAAACTAAATTCCAAACTCACTTGAAATAGAGCTTTAGATGTATCGCATTCCAGGATCTTGGTAGCATATCCCCCTCCATATTCTTTAGTCGGTATGCTCCTTTCCCTGATTCTGATTCAATCTCATAGGGTCCTTCCCACTTTGGAGCCAACTTTC
>JARYGA010010292.1:0-18457 GCA_030545235.1 Helianthus tuberosus
TTGAGTAAGGCGAATGAAGTTGGTATAAAGCTCATGTGTGAACTTATGGTCGTTTGTGACGTGATCACCGACCGTTCATGAAGCTTGCTTTATAACCACCATAATGTTTTTGCGCTTACTAAAAGAAATTGCATGCACTTTGTAAAAAAAAAACAGGAATAATAGAAACTTTGCTATTTTATTTAGGGATAGAGCACAGAGGCTTTTACAAAGTTTGCGAAAATAATTATATGAAACTTAACTTACTCTCTAACATTTCCACTTTGATGGATCATGTTTTTTCGCGGGAAATTCATAGAGTTGTCTTTTAAGTTTTCGCCCGTTTACTTGGGCCATCCTCACCCCGTGTTATCTGCTTTATCTCTTTGCGCACATTTTGGAGCAAATGTGTGAGTTCGCCGCTTTTGAGGGCTTTCTCTATTTCTGTGCGTAGAGAGATGCAGTTGTTAGTGGTATGCCCGTTGTCTTTGTGATACTCGCAGTATTTGTCCACGCTTATTTTTCATGGGGATCGGAGGTTTGAATTGATAGTCTTCAGTACTCAAAACTTCCGCCAGGGTTTTAGTTAGGGGAGTCCACTGCCTCTCCCTATTCTCCTGTTTGGTCTCCCTCTGCGCGGTGAGTTTGTTGATCGTTGCGCGAGCATCTTCAGACGAACGACTTCCTGAGCCAGTCTCACGCCATGATTTCTTAAATCTTCTCTTGCCGGTTGAGCTTAAGTCCGCGGGTCTATTGTGTGGTGGCGGTGGCCTGTTTGTGGTAAGGTTCTTTTCGGTTTGCGCGTAAACCCTGGCCGCCGCCATTACCTTCTCCCAACTTTTTGGAAGGCCTTCTGTTCCAGATAAGACCTTAATCATGTCATCGCATCTAACCACGTACTTGAATTGAGCGCGGATTAGTTGCTCATGAACTCCGCCAATCTCCAATACCTCTTTATTGTATCTGGTGATGAAATCCTCCAGATTTTCGTCATCACGGTGCCAAATGTTCATGACGTCAGATGTATCGCGAATGGAACGCCGTTGTTGGCTAAAATGTGTTAGAAATTTTTCACGCAGGTCTTTCCAAGATTCGATCTGTCCGATTGGTAAGTTATCGAACCAGATTCTTGCGGCGCCGGTCAGGGTCTGCACGAACAGATGGCACCATAGCGGAAGGGTCCAGCCCCCAACCAGACCTGCGCTGGTAAACACTCTTAAATGATCATCGGGGTCTGTTAGCCCGTTAAACTTACCTACATTGGATGGTAGTTTAGCCTTCTCAAGCGGAGCCAAAGCTATTTCCATGATGAACCTTGAATTTTCCGCTGCTTCCGCAGGGCGGTAAATCAAATCATAGTTGTGTTCTGCCTCAGGGTTATAAACCGCACGAGGCCTGCATTTATTGTAATTTGGCTGCAATCGATTGAACACACTGGTATTTGCATTTAAACGGTATGTTGGATCAGATTCATCGGTGTGGGTGTTCCGTTGAGAACCCAACCTGGTATGAACCGATTGCCTTCGGTGGGGGTGTGCTTCGTCATGATACTCTCTCTGATGACTTCTTGACTGAGTGTACTTTATGTTTGGATGTGGATCTGGCATAAACTTCTGTATTTTCGTAAGATGAATCTTCCCGCTAGGAAACATGAGCACGAGATCCTGGTCTCCGTGATTGAGTCAGGGGAGCAGTTTGTGCACACAATTGTGTGTATACTGCGTTTAGTGTCCTTTGAGACCTGACGTGCCAGGAAATTGGAGTTTCTCCTGGTGGTAGAATTGATTGAGCAGGGTTTGTTGGTAACACTCCTGGAGTGACAGGGTCGTTTGCTCGATTGGATTGAACCTCGTTGTCATCCGAGGCATCCTCTGGGATTCCTTCTACTTGAAAATTGTTTCCGACGTTCGGTTGAGGACCGGTTTGCCGATGAGATGATGAATTTTCTGCCATGTTAAAACAGAGAATGAAAAGGACTGAATCGAAACGAGATGAAAACTGATAAGACAGAGGAATCGGTGGGCGCCAATGAAGAAACACTAGAATAATCGATCGGAATCAATTATCTAGGGGGTTTGAATCCGCATAAAAAGGTGGGTTTCCTTTCGTTCGATTCGATTACACTTGATTCTTCTCCTCCGGTGAACTCTGCAAAAAAGAAGCACCGTTAGCCTCGTCAAGGGGAGAAAAGGGTTCTCTCCTTGACCCGACTCCGGTGTGAGAATAAGTATGGGTTACGAAGAAGAAGATGTATTTGAGAAGTGTGTGTAACTTGCCTTCATACCTGAGTTGTTTCTCATATTTATAACCGAGAGTTATGGGCGGGAAAACCCGTTAGTGAAAAATTGACGGAAGATGCTAACCCCGTAAGTGGTTGCATTTCCTTCCGTCCAGCTCCTTGATCCGACGTGAGAGCACACGGATCGCGGTTTAGATCGATGGCTGGGGATTGGCCACGTGTAAAGTGATCAAGTGGAGATTACTCTCCAATTACATGCTATCACTATGATTTCAGGGACGTCTGGGAAGCTGACACGTGTCCAGATGGTTATAACCGTCTTGGTGGTGCACGATTGAACTCCTTCTAGAAGATTACGATTGAACTGCTTTAAAATTTATGTATCATTTTGAAAGTTTTTTACATGTTTTTAAAGAATCTGAATTAAATCGAATTTATTCGAATTCGATTCGAATTCGAATTTTTAAGCGAATACGAATTGGGTTTTTTATTCGAATACGAATTCAAATCGAATTCTGTAGGTTTTAATCGAATTCGAATCAAATATGAATTCAAGGAAAAAAAAATTATTCGAACAATTCGATTCGAATAATTCAAAAATTCGATATTCGATTCGATGAACACCCCTAGGCTACTGTTTGCACATTTTCTCATACGTTTAGGTCGCCTTGCCCTACCTTAAGTGAGGTATGGTGATGTCATAAAGACCAGATATCTTAATAAGACGTGGTCTGATTTAATGTCTCGCCTTGTCATGTTTTAACCCTCCATATGGGGGTTTGATGCACGATAGACATCCTACCTAGTGTCGGGGCTCAAGTGGCGATTCACACTTTGTTGCTATCGTGTATAAGTCTTTACATTTTAAGGTGATGAGAGTTCAATTCTTGTGGTGTTAATCCAAAAATAAATTATTGAATGTTTGAGTTGTTGTTTAAAAAAAAAATATTCTTGTCCAATATGGTCGTCACTATTGCGAAACATCTATCGCCTGTTCTGGGGCTCACAATTAACAGGGTAAACCCGCTTAATTTGGACGATGAAGGGGAACCCATCATATACATTTATAAAAAACAATTTTCAACTATTTTTTTTTCTTGTAAGGGGGAGTTAAATTTGCAACTTGATCATAGGTTCAAAAGTGTTTAATAAGAAGATGAGCTGTTATTTCAGCGAGTCAACTCATGTGGAGGCAGTACGGTTTTCGGGGGAACGTCGTAATCAAATCTGGCCAACCCAGCATGGTCTTGGTTAAGACAAAGTAAGTCTGGGCAGACTTGGCTAGGGCCGCCGATAGACGGTGTGACATTGGGTCACTTAAAAAGAAACTCACCGTTAAAAAAAGAAGATGAGCTGTTATGACGTCAGCCTTACCTTTCGGAAAGGGGTTGACTTTGTATAGATATTTATTTTTTGACTTTGTATTTTGTCAAAGTTTGGTGAATGGTGAACATTTAATTTATGAGGACTTGTGCAAGGCAAATGAAGCCGGGGGTCGCCGTTTCCATCTTTCTGTTCATATTAAAACTTAAAACTGGTTTTCCAGGTATTTAGTATTGACACGTCTGCTTTCTCTATTTAGCCATTATTCATGCAATTTTAAATTAATAAGCCTCTACACGTTAACTATTAAATATTATCACATGACCCTTACTCCAACTTAAAATTCTTTGTACACGTGCTAGCTTTTCAATGATTTTCACATTCATTGTTTATGTTGTTCTTAATAAAACTAAATTTCGACAACATGGTTTAATTTGTTTACTTAATTCTAGATGGACTTTGGAGTTAGAACTCGAATTAAATCTAAAAACAAATGGGTTACTTATATTACAATCTAGATTTAAACAAGTTGAGTCTGAACTTGATTCACTTATCTTATATAAAAAAGTAAATGTTAGGTAACTTTTATATAACATGTATTTACGTTTGTGCTTCTATTACCTATACATTATTATATATAACTTGGTATAAAAAATGTTCATATCAAGACCTGGATAAAAATAGACACGTCGTAATGACTTGCTTGAAATTTTGTAAAATATTGTATTTTTAAAGTTATAAGACTAAGTAAAATTTTACAATTCTTTTTAATATCCCATACAGGGGCGAAGTATAGTGGGTGCCCGGGGGTGCACCCGCCCACCCCAATGTTTTGGTTAGAAGTGTATAAGTTCTGCTTTTTCGTCCGAAAATTTTAAAATTATATAGGATCGACCCCCCCCCCCCCCCCCGATTATTTTTCCTAAATTGTATATCCTAAATATTTATAAACTTTGTATATAGATGATGGGTAGTTTGGTAAATATACACTTTGTTTTATTTGGAACTATTATTATTTGACCCGACTTGAATCGAATAGCCAACCCGACCCGAAGCATAACGATAGGAAAAAAATTTGGGTCTCATCACTTTACGCCCCCTCGAAACTTTTGGTCAAACTCCGCCACTGATCCCATACAAGCTTTATGCTCGATATGCCGTAAAGTTTGTATGGATAAATACGGGGAGAACTCAGTTCATTGTAAAGAGCTCTCTGGGTTCAAATATCGGCATGACTGGGTGCGAGATATTTTATGGGACATCCTAAAAATAGTTGGGATTTCTGCTAAGAGACCCCTGTGAATTTCCTCACGGACCCTATGAAATGTAGTTCTAGTCTGCGACCAGCGGATCTACTCGTCTTTGGCTGGGCTGAGGGGAAACATGCTTGTGTGGACCTCACGGGAGTTTCCCCTTTGGTTGGTTTAAGAGAAAATGGGTTTTTAGCTTGTCACACCCCAACCGATAGCGGAAACATCGGGGCATGGCACTGAGCGAAACAGATTGTCCAGAAGTTTCCATAACAATTATCATTACCAATTAATTTAAAGTAACATGTCTCATACCATGTCTTAAAAGGCAAACAAATTATTACAGACAAATCTAGTTAAGTAGTTCTGTTCCGACAACTCAGATTTATACATATATAGTTTATTTATTGGTTTCTAGGACCTCTTTTCCTAGCTTGGATTTCATCACAGCACAGAGAGCATCCTAGGCCTTTCCTGGCCTCAAGTTCACAGCAAGCTAAGCATAAAAACAACTTAAGCACCTGTCACATACGTTAAAGTAACAGTCAATACACATAGTGTAAAGGTGAGCATACATGTTTGATAATAGCATATATAGTTCGAAAGCGTTACGCATAACCAGCACGTACACAGAGTGAAATGAGGCATGTTAGTTATCGACATGAACCTATCGATACCAATGACTGCGGGTTGACTGCCCAAGGCAGTTCGCAATACATCCTCACCACTGTGAGACATGTAAGTAATTGTCCTTAACAACCCCCGAGTGAACGGGTGCTGAGTCCAAACTAATAGTACTACCGTTGCTAAGGCAGGTAGACAGCATTCCATGTGTAAACATAACAAACAAGCATTCATTTAGTCACGTAAACATGCGATAACGGTTAGCGTTTAAAGTATTATGTAGTGTGTTCGATGTGATTTGTATAAGTAACGTATGTAACACCCAAAAGTGCGTAAAGCAAAAAGGGATCGAGTATACTCATAGCGTTGATGGATTGAAGGGAGCGCGTAGAGCGAGGTTAGCCTGAACAGTTAACGATAGCATAAAAGATAAGCGACGCACAAAACGAGAAAAGTCACCAAGTGCAGAATGGTGATCCGGCCGGTCGGCCATTCGTGCGGATGTTGACCTGTTCGGGTGGTTATCCGTTCGGACGGTCATCCGATCGGATGACTGTTCGAGTGGATTGTTTCTTCCTTTGGGAAGGATGTGTTTGTGTATGATGGCTTGACTTTTGAAGTTTTCGTTGTAGCATTTTGAAAACATTAAAGTATCTCTACCTTTCAGGCCGGTCGATCGGACGGCAACCCGTTCGGTTGGGCACTTCAGTGAGAACAAGTTCACAGCAGGGTGTCACTCGATCGGACGGTTGTTCGACCGGGTGGCATCCTTGGTGCATTGAACATGTTGAAAATTGTTTAAGTGTTTGAAGTTCAAATGTCTCATGATTCGGATGGCAGTTCGATCGGATGGTAGTCCGATCGGACATCAATTCATTCAACATTCAGACTCCAAGTGTTGACAAAAATGGTTAAGTGTGGGACCAAGGTGCAAGTCGTTCGGGTGGCCGGTCGTCCGGATGGCTGTCCGTTCAGACGGCACTCCGTCCTGGTGGACCTGTTCGTCTTACACTTGGTTGTTTTGATCGTTTGTCTTTTTATCGAGATATTTTGATAACGTGTTAAGCAACAGAAACCTCGTCACTACTTGGTGCTCCTGGTCGGACAGGAATCACCCAAACCCGATCAGTGGACGGTTCGAGACGACGTTTCACGTTTAACCCGGAATCGATAATCTCGTGGATAGGATACGAATCTTGAATCAACACAACCACAATAATGAGTAGTAAGTTGGCACAAGTTCCGATTCTATCGGTTTTGAGTGCATTGAGTGTAAAAGAGTTGAAAGAAAGTTGAAAACTATCTTTCACTCCTTTTCATTGTGAATATGTTTAGATCTATGAAAGATCTTTGTTTGTTTATGTGGAAATGGGTTAGATCTAAGTTGTTCTTGGTGGATTGAGGCCAAAACATGAAGTTCTTCAAGAACACATGATGACGTCATCCTAGAACACCTTGAATCTTGACGATTTCACGGTTAAAAGTTAAGATTCAAAAGATAGAAAGGTGTAGGAGTGCGTGTAGATTAAGGAAGTACAAGATTTAAGACGAGATCTTACCTGAATCACGAGAAATCTGAAGAAAAGTGAGGAAAACGAGCTGGTCGGACGTCACTTGCCAAAAGTAGAAAGAATGAAAGTGACAAGGGGTATTTATAGGATTACCCAAAGGGGAAAGGGGTGAAGAGGTTGGTCGCTCGGGTGGCAACTCGCCCGGATGGCAGCCCGGTCGAGTGGTACCTCGGTCGGGTGGCTGCCCGGCCGGGTGGCAGTTCGGTCGGCTGGCATCTGGCTCGAGTGCTTGGCGCGACGAGTTTTAATGTTTCGATTTCGATTGCGAGCGTTGTGATGCGATAGATTTTTCCTAGTCAAATTACTTTTAATCCCAACTACTCATATCTCGCACTATCTCTTCTCTACCAATTATCATACTGTCTCGATTGTGATTGAGTTCGATTGCGTTTGAGTTTTGATTGCGATTCGATTGATTACCACACATAACATAATTTAAACATGCACAAGTAATACATAAGGCACACACACACGTATACAATAACCAAAATGCGTAATTCGAGTTGCGAGTGCGATTGCGATAGCGATAAAGCGATTAAACATGCGATAAATAGCGATTAATATGCGATTATTAATAGATACTCCACATAATACAACTAAAGCGAAAAGAAAATAGTCTAATTACAAGTCAAAGAAGTCAAAACAGGAATTAAGCAAGGAGAGACAGATCGCAATTAGCAATCTTGTCTTCCTTTGACTTCAATCTTGACTTTGACTTTGACTTCAGAAACACGGGGTGTTACAGCCTCCCCTAGTTGAGGGAATTTCGTCCCGAAATTAAGCCAAAGCCGTAACAAACAACTGTGGATACTTCACCTTCATGTCACTTTCGAGTTCCCAAGTGAACTCTGCGCCTCGTTTGCCGTCCCATCGGACTTTCACAATAGGAATGCGCGAGCGTCTGAGTTGCTTGGTTTGGCGACCCATGATTTCGACAGGCTTCTCCACGAAGTGTAGTGTTTCGTTTACTTGAAGGTCATCGAGAGGTACAATTAAATCATGCTCAGCCAGGCACTTTCGGAAGTTTGACACATGGAAAGTCGGGTGAACGTTACTAAGTTCCTCTGGTAGTTCGAGTCTGTAGGCGACTTTTCCGATCCTTTCTAGAATCTTAAAATGTCCAACATATCGAGGCGCTAGTTTCCCTTTCTTGCCGAATCTGACCACACCCTTCCAAGGTGATACCTTTAGGAGTACGTAGTCGCCAACGTCAAATTCAAGGGGCTTGCGTCGTCTATCGGCGTAACTTTTAGTTTTATGTCGACTTCGAGCTTTCAACAAGTTGTCTCGAATTTGGAGGACTTTGTCAGTCGTTTCTTGCAATAGCTAAGGATCGGTTAGTTACGAGTGACCGATCTCGTGCCACACAATAGGCGATCGACATCTTCTTCTGTATAAAGCCTCGAATGGCGCCATTTGAATGCTGGAATGATAACTGTTGTTATACAAGAATTCGACTAACGGCAGGTATGCGTCCCAATTACCACCGAAATCTATGACACATGAACGGAGCATGTCTTCAAGAGTACGAATCGTTCTTTCAGTATGTCCGTCGGTTTGAGGGTGGAAAGCGGTACTTAGGTTAAGCGATGTACCGAGAGCCGTTTGAAATGTTTCCCACAGTCGCGAGGTAAACCGAGCATCACGGTCAGAGATGATATCGCGAGGCGTCCCATGTCGATAAATGATCTCGTTGGTGTAGATTCGGGCAAATCGTTCTACCTTGTAGTCTTCCCGTATTGGCAAAAAGTGAGCTGATTTGGTCAAACGGTCAACAACAACCCAGATGCTGTCGTGACCTGATGACGTGTGCGGAAGCTTGGTTATGAAATCCATAGCTATACTCTCCCACTTCCATATAGGGATTGGCGGTTGTTCGAGTAGGCCAGAGGGTCTTTGGTGTTCAGCGTTGACCTTTGCACAAGTCAGGCACTTTCCAACGTAGAGAGCAATATCCCTTTTCATGCCCGTCCCCCAGTACTTGTAGCGAAGGTCCTGGTACATTTTATCGGCACCGGGATGAATAGAATACCGGGATTTGTGGGCTTCGTCCATCAATATCTTTCGCAAATCGGTCCGTTTAGGAATCCAAATTCGGTCCAGATAATGGAATATCCCATCCGGCTTATTCACAAGTTGAGCTCCATCGTGGTAGATTCGTTCCTTCTTCAGAGTGCGTTCATTAAAACAGGCATGCTGGGATTCGCGGATGAGGGTTTCGAGATCGTATTGGGCTTGGACATCACGAATGCTGAGTAGATAGCTCTGTCTACTGAGAGCGTCGGCAATGACATTCGCTTTGCCTGGGTGATAACGAATCTCGCAATCGTAATCATTGAGAAGTTCTACCCATCGGCGTTGACGCATATTAAGTTCTTTCTGATCAAAGATATGTTGTAGGCTCCTATGATCGGTGAAGATCGTACACTTTGTACCATACAGGTAGTGTCGCCAAAACTTTAACGCAAAAACAACCGCGCCTAGCTCGAGATGATGGGTTGTATAGTTCTTCTCGTGGATTTTGAGCTGTCGAGATGCATAAGCTATAACCTTGTCCCGCTGCATAAGAACACAACGAAGACCAAGGTTGGAGGCATCACAATAGACAATGAAGTCGTCGTTTCCATCGGGTAGAGTGAGAACAGGAGCATTGCAAAGCATATGCTTGATGATTTGGAAAGCAGACTCTTGTTCAGTTCCCAAAACAAAAGGCTTATCTTTATGTGTGAGAGCGGTAAGCGGCACGGCGATCTTTGAGAATCCTTCAATAAATCGTCGATAATAGCCCGCTAGTCCAAGAAAAGAACGGACTTCGAACGGGTTCTTAGGTGTAATCCAACTCTTAACGGCTTCAATCTTTGCGGGATCGACGTGAATACCTTGACTATTGATAATGTGACCCAGAAACTGAACCTCCTCCAGCCAAAATTCACACTTGGAGAACTTGGCATAGAGTCGATTCCCCTGGAGTAGCTCGAGAACCAAACATAGATGCTGCGCGTGTTCAGCTTTCGACTTGGAATAGATCAAGACATCGTCGATGAACACGATGACGAAACAGTCGAGATATGGTTTACACACGCGATTCATCAGATCCATGAAAACCGCGGGTGCGTTGGTTAAACCAAAAGGCATAACAACGAATTCGTAGTGCCCGTATCGAGTGCGAAACGCGGTTTTGGGTATATCCTCCTCTTGTATGCGTAGTTGGTGGTAGCCTAAGCATAGATCGATTTTCGAGAAACACGTAGCACCTTGTAGCTGATCAAACAAATCGTCAATGCGAGGCAGGGGATAGCGGTTCTTGATAGTTAACTTATTCAATTCACGATAGTCGATGCACATCCTTAACGACCCATCCTTCTTTTTGACGAAAAGGACTGGCGCGCCCCAAGGAGAGGTGCTCGGGCGAATAAAGCCTTTCTCAAGTAATTCCTGGAGTTGGTTCGAGAGTTCACGCATTTTGGGCGGTGCGAGTCGGTAAGGAGCTTTGGCAATAGGGTTGGCTCCAGGAATGAGGTCAATACGAAATTCGATGTCACGACTTGGCGATAAACCGGGAAGATCATCAGGGAACACATTAGGAAATTCACGAACCATAGGAACGTCTTTCACTTCTGTCTTTCCTTTCTTTTCCTTTTCCGCTACCACAACGTTAGCCAAGAAAGCTCTGTATTCCTTGCGGAGATACTTGCTAGCTTGGACACATGACATGAGCTTGAGAACTTTCGAAGCAGTTTCGCCATAAACACATAATACATCACCATTTGCGAGCGAGAATCGAATCATCTTATCGAAACACACAACTTCACCATGGTTTTCGCGAAGAAAGTCCATGCCTACTATGACGTCAAAACTTCCGAGTTGCATCGGAATAAGGTCGATTGGGAAGATGTGATTGTTGAGCTCGAGTGTACAATCACGAAGAACAGAATTAATGGCGACAGTTCTTCCGGTAGCGGTTTCAACATCGAACGTCGAGGGGAGATGGGAGCGCTTACGACTAAGGAGTTTCTCAAATTCGAACGATACAAAGCAATTATCGGCTCCAGTATCAAACAAACACGATGCATAAATACCATTCACAAGGAACGTACCATTGACCACGTTGTTGTCAGCCTGGGCTTGGCGCACGTTGATGTTGAAAGTTCTGGCGCGTGTGGCTTGTTGCTGATGCTGTTGCTGCTGGTGTTGCTGCTGCTGGGGCTCTTGTTTCACCACCCTATTCGGGCACATCTTCGCAAAGTGGTTGGGATCACCACATGCGAAGCAGACTCGGGCGTTGTTCGCGGGTGCCTGAGCCGCTTGTTGGCCTTGCGGGGCTGGGAGCAGAGCTTGATGAGCAGTGGCTTGAGCTGGGGCTTGACGGGGACCAGTACGGCAGTTAGTGGTGAAGTGGCCGTACATGTTGCAGTGAGCGTAGAAACGACAGGCGAGACCCACCGAGTGATGATAAGAACATGTCAGGCAAGCAGGGTGGGGGCCTGTGTATGCACGTTTTGCTAGCGGTGCATAAGTAACTAGTGCTGGACGGTGATGGGACTGCTGCTGAGCCGGTACGGCTTGGAGTGGAGCAACAATGGTAGTGACAGCACAGTTCTTGTTGCTGGAGCTGCTGTTGTTGTTCTTCTTCTTGCGGCGTGAGGACTTTGACGGTTGAGCGGTGGCGGTTTCGGCAGTAGGTGCGGCGGTGACTTGGTGCAGATTCTTTGAAGCTTTATCCCAAAAACCAGATTTTACCCGTTTGTCATTGATTTCGGCGGCAAGCAAGTAAGTTTCTTCAATCGTTGCTGTCTTTGCGGCATGCACAAAATCCGCAACATAGTCGGGTAGAGCTCGGATGTACTTCTTGATAGCCATGTTGGGCGTCTTCACTTGATCGGGACAGATGATGCTGAGCTGCTTAAAGCGAGCAGTCAGGGCAGCGTTGTCACCTTCCTTCTGCTTAATGTTCCAGAATTTATCCTCCAGCTTTTGGCGTTCATGGGGAGAACAGAACTCATCCATCATGATGGCCTTCAACTATTCCCACGTCAGCTCATAAGCTGCGTCATTCCCGCGTTTGTTTCTCTCGGCTGTCCACCAGTCTAATGCGCGGGACTGGAAGAAGCCGGTAGCGTTTAGAGTGCGGAGATTTTCCGGACATCCACTCTGGCGCAGAGTGACTTCGATGGAATCGAACCATTGAAACATAGCCGTCGGGCCATCTTCTCCAGTGAATTCCTTCGGACCGCAAGCCTTAAACGGCTTGAAGCTGAAAGCAGTCTTAGTAGCAGCTTTAGGAGCTTCAGTTCTCGACTTCTCAGATGATTTGCTAACATTCTCGTAAATCTCACTCACGATCTGAGGCACAACCTTTGCCACTTGTTTCGCGAGGATGGCAGCAAGGCGTTTTTCCCTCTGTTCTTGACGAAAGAGTCGTGGGTGACGGGATCCAGATGATGGTCCAGTTGACATTGTCTGCAACAGACATCGTCATAATCGAATATCACCTCACACGTCTAATACTTACTAAAGCTCAGGAACACAGGGAAACTTGTATCACATAAACACATAGGCACATAGTCACAGATTCACATAAACACAGAAGCACATAATTACGTAAGCACATAGAGCACAGAAACACAAAAGCACATACGCATGTAACTTGTCTAGATGCACACAGAGGCGGTCAAAATACAGAAACCTATCATTCAAAGTAGACACTCGCGGACTTTTTGTTGAGGGTATCATAGCGTATAATAGAGTATAAGCAATCATAGATTAACACATCGAGTAGTATAGTATAAGCGTATCATAGCATAAGGTCGTCCATTATTTAGCGATTTTTCAGCGTTTTGAGATAGAAATGCAGTGCGAGTCGTGCGTGTCGATCGAAGTGAAGGAAAAAATCAAATAAGTCTCCAAAATTTAAACACATAAACAGGTAAATACACAAATAAACACATAAAATCAACGAATCATCGGAGTCAGCAGTTGCAGGCTCAGAATCGAAACACATAAAAATCGAGGAATAGATCGTCTGCGGCTATTAGACTTTGACTACCCAAAGTGGTTTGACTATTCACAAGGACTTGTTGTACACATTTTGACCTTCAGGACTGTGCCTTTGCCTCGATTCTTGGGCGTCTAGCACACATCCCGTTAGTCATATCGCGACTTCAGGTCGTTAGAGTCCGTCGAGACTTTGGTGAGAGTTTTGTAAAACCAAGTAAAAGTCGGAACAAGTCATCAAGGTTAGGGTTTCACCCCTAGCTTAACAACTTCGTTCCTGTTTTTGATGAAATAAAAGAGAATTATGCTTCAGAGTAGGGATTTCACTCCTGGTTCAATGTGAGTTCTCGTGTTTATAGATGAAAATGTTGATCAAGCAATTTAGTCGAGAGTTTGCGGTTTTCACACCTAATCTCAACTTAATCGCTTATTCATAATTGAAAATTCGAGTGCAGTGATAGTGTAGCGTAGGCGTGAATAGCGAGAAATAGCAGTAAGCTCATACATAATCCCTACAGGACATGTACGAGTTGGTCTGTTGGTTCCTAACTATAGACTAGGTCTCTAAGACATCGGCCCGGACTAGGTCTAGTCTTGCCTAATTCCCTACAGTTATGGCTCTGATACCAATCTGTCACACCCCAACCGATGGCGGAAACATCGGGGCATGGCACTGAGTGAAACAGATTGTCCAGAAGTTTCCATAACAATTATCATTACCAATTAATTTAAAGTAACATGTCCCATACCATGTCTTAAAAGGCAAACAAATTATTACAGATAAATCTAGTCAAGTAGCTCTGTTCCGACAACTCAGATTTATACATAGATAGTTTATTTACTGGTTTCTAGGACCTCTTTTCCTAGCTTGGGTTTCATCACAGCACAGAGAGCATCCTAGGCCTTTCCTGGCCTCAAGTTCACAGCAAGCTAAGCATAAAAACAACTTAAGCACCTGTCACATACGTTAAAGTAACAGTCAATACACATAGTGTAAATGTGAGCATACAAGTATGATAATAGCATATAGAGTTCGAAAGTGTTACGCATAACCATCACGTACACAGAGTGAAATGAGGCATGTTAGTTATCGACATGAACCTATCGATACCAATGACTGCAGGTTGACTGCCCAAGGCAGTTCGCAATACATCCTCACCACTGTGAGCCATGTAAGTAATTGTCCTTAACAACCCCCGAGTGAATAGGTGCTGAGTCCAAACCAATAGTACTACCGTTGGTAAGGCAGGTAGATAGCATTCCATGTGTAAACATAACAAACAAGCATTCATTTAGTCACATATACATGCGATAACGGTTAGCATTTAAAGTATTGCGTAGTGTGTTCGATGTGATTTGTATAAGTAACGTATGTAACACCCAAAAGTGCATAAAGCAAAAAGGGATCGTGTATACTCACAGCGTTGATGGATTGAAGGGAGCACGTAGAGCGAGGTTAGCCTGAACAGTTAACGATAGCATAAAAGATAAGCGACGCGTAAAACGAGAAAAGTCACCAAGTGCAGAATGGTGATCCGGTCTGATGGTGATCCGGCCGGTCGGCCATTCGTGCGGATGTTGACCTGTTCGAGTGGTTATCCGTTCGGACGGTCATCCGGTCGGATGACTGTTCGAGTGGATTGTTTCTTCCTTTGGGAAGGATGTGTTTGTGTATGATGGCTTGACTTTTGAAGGTTTCATTGTAGCATTTTGAAAACATTGAAGTATCTCTACCTTTTAGGCCAGTCGATCGGACGGTAACCCGTTCGGTTGGGCACTTCAGTGAGAACAAGTTCACAGCAGGGTGTCACTCGATCGGACGGTTGTTCGACCGGGTGGCATCCTTCGTGCATTGAACATGTTGAAAATTGTTTAAGTGTTTGAAGTTCAAATGTCTCATGATTCGGATGGCAGTTCGATCGGATGGTAGTCCGATCGGAAAGCAATTCGTTCAACATTCAGACTCCAAGTGTTGAAAAAAATGGTTAAGTGTGGGACCAAGGTGCAAGTCGTTTGGGTGGCCGGTCGTCCGGATGGCTGTCCGTTTGGACGGCACTCCGTCCTGGTGGACCTGTTCGTCTTACACTTGGTTGTTTTGATCGTTTGTCGTTTTATCGAGATATTTTGATAACGTGTTAAGCAACAGAAACCTCGTCACTACTTGGTGCTCCTGGTCGGACAGGAATCTCCCAAACCCGATCAGTGGATGGTTCGAGACGACGTTTCACGTTTAACCTGGAATCGATAATCTCGTGGATAGGATACAGATCTTGAAACAACACAACCACAATAATGAGTTGTAAGTCGGCACAAGTTCTGATTCTATCGGTTTTGAGTGCATTGAGTGTAAAAGAGTTGAAAGAAAGTTGAAAACCATCTTTCACTCCTTTTCATTGTGAATATGTTTAGATCTATGAAAGATCTTTGTTTGTTTATGTGGAAATCGGTTAGATCTAAGTTGTTCTTGGTGGATTGAGGCCAAAACATGAAGTTCTTCAAGAACACATGATGACGTCATCCTAGAACACCTTGAATCTTGATGATTTCACGGTTAAAAGTTAAGATTCAAAATGTAGAAAGGTGTAGGAGTGCGTGTAGATTAAGGAAGTACAAGATTTAGGACGAGATCTTACCGGAATCGCGTGAAATCTGAAGAAAAGTGAGGAAAACGAGATGGTCGGACGTCACTTGCCAAAAGTAGAAAGAATGAAAGTGACAAGGGGTATTTATAGGATTACCCAAAGTGGAAAGGGGTGAAGAGGTTGGTCGCTCGGGTGGCAACTCGCCCAGATGGCAGCCCGGTCGAGTGGCACCTCGGTCGGCTGGCATCTGGCTCGAGTGCTTGGCGCACCGAGTTTTGATGTTTCGATTTCGATTGCGAGCGTTGCGATGCGATAGATTTTTCCTAGTCAAATTACTTTTAATCCCAACTACTCATATCTCGCACTATCTCTTCTCTACCAATTATCATACTGTCTCGATTGCGATTGAGTTCGATTGCGTTTGAGTTTCGATTGCGATTGCGATTCAATTGATTACCACACATAACATAATTTAAACATGCACAAGTAACACATAAGGCACACACACACGTATACAATAACCAAAATGCGTAATTCGAGTTGCAAGTGCGATTGCGATAGCGATAAAGCGATTAAACATGCGATAAATAGCGATTAATATGCGATTATTAATAGATACTCCACATAATACAACTAAAGTGAAAAGAAAATAGTCTAATTACAAGTTAAAGAAGTCAAAACAGGAATTGAGCAAGGAGAGACAGATCGCAATTAGCAATCTTGTCTTCCTTTGACTTCAATCTTGACTTTGACTTTGACTTCAGAAACACGGGGTGTTACATAGCTGGACAAGCAGCAAGAAAGGCAGAATCAAAGAAAGTGGATAAGCACGCTAAAGCTTGCGCAGAAAACCAACATGTCTTTGTTCCTTTTACCTTTGATACATTTGGCTCCCTAGCGCCAGAGGCTAACCACTTCTTGACCAGGGTCCAACGGGTCATCCACCGCAATTGTTCAAACTCAGGGGTATGGGTTTGATTTTGGAAGGCTAGGGTTTGCAATTCAAAGGGGGGGGGGGGGGAGGAGATAGAAGAGAGGAATAAAATTAAAGGAAGGTTGGAGAGAAGGGAGAAGCATATTGCTAGTGCGACGCAACTTGTTGCCCATCTACTCTTCTGTTTTGATTTAACTTGCCAAGTTTTTTGGTGAAATATATGACTGGTTAAACGCAAAATGTTATAAATTATTTTAAAAAGAAAGTTATAAGAGAAAACCAAAATGTGTTTTAATTTAATAATAATAATAAAATATTAAGTAAGTCAAAACTTAAAAATAAAATTAATAAAAATGTTTGTTTACTTTTTGGACTTCTTTCTTTTTTTTAATTAAAAAAACACTTTTATTAAACGGAATGAGAGTCGTTTACTAAATTGTGGGTTTCACGCCTATTTTGGTAAGCTCGTCTCGTTTGTATAATATGAATGTTGTCGGATTCAGAATAATCGAGTAAAATGCATGAGGAAAAGTGAAAGGTGAGGAATAATGAAACAAATATTTACACATAAGAAGGTATGTCAAGAATAACACATAAAGAACAACACAATTAAACAAGTATTAACACATAATAAAGCAAGTATAGCATGTCAAATGTTAACACATAAGTAACATATATGTTAAAAGATCGACAGACTAAAAGCATTCCTACTTTTCCTAATTCCCAATAGTTATGGCTCTAATACAAATCTGTCACACCCCAACAGATGGCGGAAACATCGGGATGAGACGAAATAGATTGCAAGAGACTTCATAACACTATGTGACAATATAATTTTAATTCAAATTTCATAAATTTCTAAAATGTCATACAAGAATCAAATATGAACAACATTGTTTCAAACATATAATACAAAACAGATTAATCTAAGTGTGTTTCTAAGTCCACTTAAGTCTTGTTTCTTCACTTAGCATCATCTTGTCTATCGAACCTGCAACATGTATTAAATTATAGTTCAATGCAAAAGCAAATGCGAGTATACATATAACAACCCTTCAAAATTATTTTATTTCGACACCCTTAATATATCTAAAAATGTCCATGTACGTCTTAAAATACACCCCTTATATGAAAACCGTGCCTAAAATACCTTATATAATTAAAGTTAAAATAAAAACAAATTTCTGGACCCTTTGGCGGGCTGCGAAGACCTAGCCCCTAGTCTTACGCGGGCCGCGAGCGAGTGGACATGAGGCGAAGCCCGGTGCCACCACGTGTTGGACTCGTGTTGAGGCTAGCATCCGAGTCAGCCAAGCTAGGGCCTACGCTAGCTGGCGTCGCGGGCCACGAAGCCCTTCGTGGTTTTCGTCGCGGGGCGCGACAAGGTCGACGAACAGCCCTATAAATTGCCTTGATCGGCCTTCAGTCCAACTCGTTCAATCTTTCAACTTTCTCCCTCAATTTCTATATAGCTAAAGTAATTTCCGGGCATTATACCCCCTAAAATAACGAAGTTCTACCTCGTTGTAAGTATTTTAACCCCCAGTTACGTATTAGATACGCTGCCCGATTGATCTAGGGTTCCGTAACGGCTGTCGGAGTTCTGCCCGACGTAGTCGTTGGAATTCTGTCTCGGGGAGGGTATTACTAATGTAAATTTTGGGTTATTATACTAACACGCGTGCATTGTGTAATTAATAGATAATTACCAGGAAATCCTAAAGGAAACCTTAAGACAGCAATGTGACTAATCTCCTTTTTGTAAACTGTTTTTACAAAAACTCAATTGTTTTAATTTATATTTAACAGTGATTGAGTATTTGTATTCTACAATTATCGTCGGTATGTTGGGGTTTTGTATACAAAATGTGTTACTACATTGTGAGTAGTAACATGACCACAAGTCAGGTTGACAATACCGTGGGTGGTAATTAAAGTAGATGGAAACAAATGTAATTGCG